>JANHFT010001167.1:99357-112511 GCA_032467955.1 Pseudoxenodon macrops | reverse complement strand
ATTTTTCCCCTATTTTCCTCCCCAAAAACTCAGGTGCGTCTTATATTCAGGTGCGTCTTATAGTCCGAAAAATACGGAATAAGGAGTAAAAATATTCCTGCTACCCATTGAGCCCTAGAGAATCAAGCTTATAAAAATCTCTTGTCTCTATTTGAATAAAATAAATGCGTAGGATAAATGCTGGCAACTGTTTAGACAAACGGCCAAGCATTAAATATTATTTATTATCAAGTATTGTGTAATAGTGACAGGTATGACATACATGGGCCTAAATATATGTACTATTATTTATAAAAAGAGATCGCTTTGCCTTCAGAAGTTTTGGGTGCCCCATAACTGGACCTTTTAAGAAGAATCTGGATAGCCACTTATCTGAAATGGTATAGGATCTCCTGCTCAAGTAGGGGGTTGGACTAGAAGAACTCCAAGGTCCCCTCCAACTCTGTTATTCTATGTTACTGATATTCCTGCTTTATACTCTCATTATGCATGGAAAAGATTTCTTGTGAATAATAATACACCCTTCCATTAGCAACAACACTTTCTTATTTTTGCCTTTTTGCTCTTTGCGTCAACAATGCATCTAACAAAACCTGTAAACTACCAAATGCTGGAGAAAGACCTGATTGTATGCATGGGTTATAGTTTAAAACATCCCTGACCAAGCAGGACCATTTAGTTAGTTAGTTACTTCCAAATATGAAAATAGATGGGGTTAACAAACATCTGCTAGGCCACACCAAGTGGTTGGTGATTAAATCTGACTTGGTGGACCAACATTCTGAAGTCTTAACGTGGTGAATACTAAACAGTAAAACTATGATTGTTTCTTTTATAGATTTGGAAATAAAGCTTGTATAAGAAAAAAACATCCCTATGAAGATGTATTCTTCAACAAATATTTACATACTCAGATGGCCAAAGTAATTCAGTGCTAAGATTGCATGCAGAGGTTCCAGATTCATTTTCTGGGCTCTACAGATATGGTTGGGAAAAAGTTTGGTTTGAAATTTTGGAGAACTGCCATCTGTTGGGCAAAGCTGGTAAAGGCAGCATTGGACTAGAATAGCTTTCCCTAACTTAGCCAGCTGAGGGTCAACCACATCCCAGAATTCAGTGCACTGGCCAAACTGGCTGGAGGATTGTGGGAGCTGAAGTCTACATAATATTAAGGCTGTTTAGCTTTCAAAAGGCTGAGCTATAGAGACAAAGGAACTGAACTGATGCAGGCAGTTGCCTTTATGCTCTTTGAAAACTGCCCAATATAAATTGCCGTGTAAGCAATAAATTATGTTTTAATTTACTGATGACTTTTGTACTTTCTCCGAGGTCTTTTAACATGATTTTGTCTAAACATGCTCTCTTTCTAAAGGCAAAATTCAAATTTTTTTTAGCACCCTGCACTTTTTAAAGCAGCATATTAAACTGAGAAAGAGGGAGTGAATTTGCCCAAGGGCTTTAGGGGTCTTTAAATATCATCTTCATGAGAGACTAAACATTGTAAACCACCCTGCTGGTAATAGATGGGCATTTTAAAGAGGCAACGGATAAACAGTGATGAAGCATAATTGGAGCTGTTTGTTGTGCCTTTGCTGATGAAATGCTGGCAAAACTGACTCGGCTCAAAATGACATGTTTATGGAACATCAAAGAACCCAAGCTGACTTTACATTATATCAGTGACAACTGTATATACTGGAGTACTCTTTGCCATTTAGGCTCACCCTTCTTATTTTTTCCAGTGCTGGGAGAAACATTTGCTCTTCCAGTCAAGCTGATCACTTGATAAATACATACAGTCATTTGTGGCAAATTGCCAAGTCAAATGAGCTAAAAGAAACTCCTTCTTGGACCACTATATATGAATGATAAGTACACACTCTATCTCTCTTGCTTGAGTGAATACAGGAAGATACTCCTAGCTGCATAATTCATCACAATTCAAGATTAGCAGATGCCTCCTCTTGATTCTGTAGCTTGTCTCTCATAAATTTCTTTTTTCCTGAAATATAACTGAATCAAACAAAAAATGTATACATTTCTGAAACTTAATCCCAGAATTGGATTATACACAACTTGCCATAGCTTTCAAGTTATTTGTATTTTCTCTATATAAATAATCAAAGTGGGGGCTGTGAATTGGTAAAATAGTTAAAAAAAACATTTTGAGAGCATCAGCTGTGAAATTTTATAAAGATTCTTTAAAATAAATTGTTTTACTGATATTTAAATGCATTCCTCTCTGTTAATGAATATCCATTCATTTCAATTATTAATCATTAATAAGTATGATAAATTATATATTCATTGCTTTAATATTGTTTTTTGCTATTTTTAACAGATTTACAGACATTCATAATGTAGGGAAGGTGCAGGAGTTGAAAACTGGAATATGGCATATCTCCACTATTTTTAAATATATACACATAAGTTATTTTTAAATATGTTTTATTATTTTTGCAAAAAATAAATAGAAAGGGAAAGAATTTTATTTTAATATTCATCACTCATATAGAATAGAATTAATCTTTTTATGTGTTCATATCACATTGAGCAATTAATTTGTTTACATTTAAAACAGTTTAACTTGAAGAAGAAAAAACATATGGAATATTAAACAAAGAATAGTAAATGCAAACCGAATTTCTAAATAAACCTGCAGTTGAGATACCTGGCAGTAGAATTGTTGTTCAGAAAAGTTCTTCGAGACATTGTATAATTAAGGAAAAATGGGTGTCTTTCCAACCTCCTTGCACACAAGAGTATACAATCACTGTTTCCTTTATCTTCTTGTTAGTTTAATTATAATTGATAGAATGAAACTTGAGCATTTAAGAAAAATTGCTGAGGGTTCCAAACGAAAAGATAATTTATATGAGATAATTTATAATCCAAAGGAACCAATATTACATTTGAAGTGCCACAATTCCAGAATTTAGCTGAGCCCCTCAATTTCCTCCTGCAAAAAAGATCCCATAAAATTTACATCTTAAAAAAATGAATCAAAATAATATTTTAGCATATTGGTTCCATTTTGGTAATAACATCGGAAGTTCTGTAGTCAGAACTCCAAATTACAAGAAAAACTTCCAATGAGAATTCTGAAAATACATCAGATGTCAGTATGCCAAACGTAGGATTTTACGAGCTTTACAAATGTGATAGTTGTGTAAATATTTTTACTTTATTAAATGTAAAAAATGTTCCCAGCAAATGAAAACTAATGGTTTTAGTTCATAAATAGAAAAAAGATTGATTTGATATTTTGATAAAAAATAAAAAACTTGGGGAAAAAAGAGAAAAAACAAACAGCCAAATGAGCAACTTTACAATTGCTTTATTTCCTAGGCCCATGATGGCGAACCTATGGCATGCGTGCACAGGTGATACATGGAGCCATATCTGAGGGCACACAAGGCATTGCCCTATACTGTATCAGCTCCAACACGCTGCCAGCTGATTTTCGCCCTTCCAGGGGGCGGGGGGAGGCTATTTTCGCCCTCCCCAGGCTTCAGGAAAGCCTCCTGAAGTCTTGGGAGGGTGAAAAACAGACCAACAGTCCAACCGGAGTGAGGCCTTCGTGCATGCACAGGGGGGGACAACACCAGGGTGGTTGTGCGCATGAGGAGGGCATTGCATTATGGGTGTGGGCATGTGTGCACATGACATCCCCCCCTGCACTCCCCCTGCTTTTGGCACGCGATGGCAAAAAAATTAGCCATCACTGGTATAGGGTCTCCTGCTTGAGCCAGGGGGACTGGACTAGAAGATCTCCAAGGTCTCTTCAAAGTCTGTTACTCCGTTATTCATTTCAGAAGGGACCCTCCCCAGTTTTCCAGAGAGTAAAAGGAAAGAAGGGAAGAAACTTTCAGTCTTGCAAGATTTTGTTAATGTAACCTTATAGTAAAGATAGAGCCGGTACTCCTGGTTGTGTTTCTATAGTCTGGTTTACCTCACATCGCTAGCAACAGGCCAGGATCCAGGATCAACAGACTGTGATTATCAATTCTTAGGTTGCTTTTGCACTAGGACTGTATGTCAGATGGGTTAGCAGCAGTGTTTGACTTTGACAATCCAGGAGCCCTACAAATTACTCTTCCCCACCTCAGCCCAAACAGGACTTACCAAATATTTCTGCTTTTTTTTTTAATCACCTCCCTGCTTTTATGCTGGAAACATTTCTCCTTAATGCACAAAGAGTCTTCCAATAGTTGGACTGCGGGGTGGAAATCAGATTTCAAAGTGCCACAGTTCCTTGCACACTTACCCTAAGAGCACAATCAGGCAGTGGAGAATATATGAAGTACTGCTTCCCTCTGCTGGCATAATAGAGCAAACAAAGTAAAACAATGTCTTGGTTTTTTGTTTGTTGTTTTTAAAAAAAAACTATTGTTACATAAGCATTCCAGTACATTCCAACCTCCAGGAGAACACCTGTCCAAAGTTGCCTTTGCCAAAATTAGAAACGAACAGATATTATTGTATAGGATAAATATCCAAGAAAGATGCCTTCGATAACACCAAGTTCATTTCTCTAACGACAGGATTCACACATCACACTGAGAGCCACTATTTCCTTAACCATCGTTCTCTGCATATGCTACAAGTAGGCTGGCTTTACACAAGATAATATGTCAAATTGGACAATATTACAGCTTAGGCCAGTGATGATGAATCTTTTACACAATGAGTGCCCAAACTGCGCCTGCGCATGCCCAAATGGAAATGTGCGCATGAACAAGCGCATGCACGTGCATGCTGAAACCCGAAGACCAGCTGGCTGGTGGTTGGTGGGGCATCCCAATACTGGCAGCATGGCAAGAGGTGAGATCTTTTTCTTTTGTGAGCTTCTGTTTCGTTGTTTGCAGGGAAACAGAAGCTCAAGAAAGAAACGCCATTTAGATCTGACCTGGGGCGACGGCGCATGTGCCAGTAGAGAGAGCTCTGTGTGCCACCTCTGGCACGCGTGTCATAGGTTTGCCATCAGGAGCTTAGGCAATGTATGAATACAGTGTGATTACAACAGCCCGTGTTCAGCTTCCAGCCCCGAACATGTATGTAGGAGGAGGGTTGTGTATGAATTCTCACCAATATTGCATAAAACATCAACAAATGGATGAAGCAATTTTCCTACCGAGCATCCTCAGGTTCAGGTTGTATTCAGTAGTCTTAAGCCTCAACCTTGTCCGTTTGATAATGTGTGGACATTCCAGGAATTGAAGTCGACACGAAGTAGCTAAGGTTGAAAAACACTGTTTAAACCCTTTCATTGCTCGCCTATTGTTTTTGCATGAATGCACAGTGAATGCATACGATCTGCATATTGGCTGTAACTGACCTAGTTATGGGATGCAAACAGGAAACAACTTCTGCTGTACTGGCAAGAATCCAATTTCTCCTTACTGATGGTCTGATGCTATACATGCCTGAGGTCTAGCTAGCAAATTTTCTTCACAATGGACGATTAGCCTTCTAAGCAGTGGTGGGATTCAGCCAATTCACATCTATTCCGGAGAACCGATTGTTAACTTTCTAAGCAGTACGGAGAACCAGTTGTTGGAAGAAATCTCATTTTGGTCCCCCCCCCACTTTACAGGGCTCATCCTGTAAAGAAGGCAGGAAGGAAACATTGTGGTGGTGTTTCTAGCCTAATCTTTATTGCCCTGCTTACAGAAACTGCCTCTCTGGTTAACCGTTATTACATTGTAAACAGCTAAGGCGAAGCGCCCATCGATGTGAGTGACGTTGAGTTGGCCACGCCCACACAGTCACATGACCACCGAGCCACACCTACCCAGCTGGTCATTAGGGCAGAGAACCAGTTGTTACTTTATTTGAATTCCCACCACTGCTTCTAAGGCAAGGTTTCCCAATTTGGACAATCTTAAGATTTGTGGATTTCAACTCCCTGAATTTTCAGAGTTGACATACGTACAACTTAAAGTTGCTAAATTTGGGCAACACAAGGGAATGTTCTACTATGCCAAAATTGTCCTCTTGCTATCAATGTCATCCTACTTCTCCCTCTTTCCTTTAGGTTGACCTACACGTTTTTTCAAAAAATAAACAACATGACATTCTTCCGCAAGACGCTGCTGGCCTTCTGGGTCCTATTTGAAGGTACTTTTGGACAAAAGAATGAGTTCTGTCTTGGTAACATTCTCCCAAATTACATCGCGATGACCCATCAGAAACCCAAGACGTATCTCATCTAATTCTTTGTAGGTTGGGTTTCAAGTTGCTTGTAGACCAATTTCTCCCTGGGTTAACTATTTAGAGTCGTCAAGCTGGACAACTTTAAGATGTGTGGACTTCAACTCCCAGAATTCTAGAAGTTGAAATCCAAACATCTTAAAACTTGCTAAGGCTGAAAAACATTGCTATAGAGTATATAACACCTTTGATATTCCCTTTAGTGCTTTTTTTCCCCCAGTAGTGGAAGGAGCAGCAGAGGTGGGTTCTATACGGTTCTATACGGTTCTATAGAAGCGGTAGTAAGTTGGTGATGACATCATGGAGCCGGTCCTGTCAGTGGCTCCGTGGGAGCCGCCATCTTGGATTTTGCTTCTGCGCATGCGCAGAGGCTAATTTTTTGACTGAGCGCGCGCACACGCAGCGCAACCCTGCGAAGCAGCAGTAAAAATATCCAGAACCCACCCCTGAGGAACATGAATACAAAGAGCAAGGCAGGGGGTTATGGGTTTGGCTCATAGGATCATTTCTTGTGGAGGAAATATGTGACTTTGCATAAATACTGTATTCTCCCCTCCCCCGCCCAAAAGAAAATATGTGGATGACTTAAGAGTTCCCCCAATCCTGCCTTGTTGTTCGTTATGGACAACAATTGTTGGCAACTGTTTTTCCTGATGCCAGTCTCAGGGGAAGGAAATCAAGAATTCCCCAGTCTCTACCCTGAAACTGTCTCCCTTTAAATCTGTAGAGCTAGCAACGCTATTCAGTCTCACTGCTGTGACGCTGTTGGCCATGGAGATAAATGACCTCCATGGCCTTTCCAGCTGATTCAAAGGCAGGTGAGCCCCAGGTAACACAGCCCCAAGGGAGGGTCCTGAAAGGGACCTCAAGACTATCCATATTCATCATACCCAATAAGAGGGAACAGTGATCCCAGTCAATATTGTCCAAGGCAGTTTTTGGGTAAAGCATAAAGTTCCAAACGGGATGAGGGTATGGTGCCAGGTGGAGAAAACATGGAGAGAGAATAGCAGATAATGAGAAAATTCAGGATCAGCCATGAAGCAGGCAGTCAATCAGCAACCATATGTTTTTCTCTCTCTTATGGTGAGTCTCTTCTGCCTCCTTTCAAAGGGGTTTTGGCTGGACCGTGGAGCGCCTGGATGCCCGAACACATCACCGCCTTTGAGGGCACCTGTGTGGTTATCCCCTGTCGCTTCAGCTACCCAGAAGAGCTACGTCCAGCAACCATCCATGGCATCTGGTACTTCAACAGCCCATACCCCAAGAATTATCCCCCGGTGGTTTACAAATCCCGCACCAACATTGTCCATGAGAGCTACGTTGGACGCAGTAGACTGCTGGGAGAGCTGAATTTCCGCAACTGCACCCTGCAGATCTCCCGTCTCAGCCCTGAGCTCACAGGGAAGTATTACTTTCGGGGAGACCTCGGTGGCTACAATCAATATACCTATCCAGAGCACAGCAACCTGGAGGTCATCAGTGAGTATCGGGCAATGCTAGTGGGAAATACTAGTTCCAACTCTTGCTTATAAAGAGTTGGGTCTAAGCTGGTGACCCCTTTCAAATAGTGTGGGAATCAGCAACAATTAAGGGATGTAGGAGGCTTCCATAGATAGGGTAGGGTAGAGTAGGGTAGGTAGAGTAGGGTAGGTAGGGTAGGGTAGGGTAGGATAGGGTAGGATAGGTAGGGTAGGGTAGGGTAGGGAGTAGAATAGCATAGACTAGACTAGACTAGACTAGACTAGACTAGACTAGACTAGAATAGAATAGAATAGAATAGAATAGAATAGAATAGAATAGAATAGAATTCTTTACTGGCCAAGTGTTTGGACACATAAGGAATTTGTCTCCTATGCAGAAGCTCTCTGCGTAGATGCAATATAAAATGCATCGTTTTGTTTGAGTTTCCAAATTCAAACAGAAACAATTCCCTAGCTATCTGCATTCAGGAAACAAAATCATACTAGTAAGAATAAACAGAGATAAAATTAAACAGAATTGCCTAGGTATTTTGCCAGAGATATACAGTGAGCCTTATCTCCCTACAGAACGGGTACGGTAACAGGACCTGGACTTGATACAGTAGATCCTTCTCCACAATGGCACAATCTCAGCTCATAAGGATTGTTTTTAGTATTCTCCAAAGAAGCTAATATTTGATCAATCCAGAGTTCCTCTAACCCTACAGTACCAGTTCCTAATGTGAGAACCTGATTTAATGGTAGTTACTACTAGTAAATACTGCTAAAACTCTCATTGCATTTATCCGATTGTCTACATGTACCCTACGGTTGACCCAAACTTTGCATTTTATTGCAACTATTTTTTAATCCAGCTATTCAAAATAGGCTAATTTAAAGAATGAGTAAAAAAAAAATCTGGGACCCATTACTTCTGTGGGATTGAAATTCTCATGACGATCAGTTTTGTTCATAAAGTTGCATCCATCGCCGTGTTGCCGGAGTTACGTTAATTGTGAATTTCATCAGTCTCTGTCAGCTTCCCACAAGCAAAGTCGGTTGGGGAAGCCATCAGGAAGTCAGAAGTTGCTCCCACTACTTCCCCCCTCCTATAGTAACTCTGTTTATTTGTTTAAGTAAGTAACTATTGACTCATTATTGAAGTTTGCTTACCGCTACAGTTATTTTTTTTTCTATTTATGATACATAGTCTACTACAGGAGTGTCAAATTTAAAGCTTAGAGTGCGTAGATCTGGCCTGCGGGGCAATCATGGAAATAGCAAAGGACCAGCCTGTGGTGCCTCTGCCAGTGAAAATGGAGCTTGGGAAGGCCCTTCACACTGCCCAATTAGGCTCCGTTTTCAGCCACGACAGCCTCCTGCAGCCCTCAGTCAGCGAAAAGAGAGCCCGGGGAGGCCCACCCAGGGAAGTCCAGCTGGGCTCCATTTTTGCTGGCAAAGGGCTGCAGGAGGCCATCGTGGTGACGTCAAGCTGGCCATGGCCACCCCAGTCCCTGAGGTCAAACACAACCCTGACGCGGCCCTCAATGTAAATTGAGTTTGACACCCCTGCTCTACTAGATGAGGGTGACGGTTCATTCTCCCAGTTTGTGGGTTGGTTTCTGAACGCTTCATTACCAGGCTAGGTAACATCTTCAGTTGAGTTTCGGGATGCCATTGTCAGTCTTCTTCTGTTTATAAGGCCTTTCATGTGGTCAGTAAGAGAACGAATCTCCACCCTCATCTTACACCTGAGCTACAGATATTCGCCACTTATTGCAAACTCTTCTAGAGGCTCACAGGACTATTTGGCTTTGGGGTTAAAAAAAAAAGTAGCCTAAAAATGTTAACGTTCATTCTGGTCACATCAGACTGCATTGCCTTTCTCCCAAACGATGAGCCAACCGGTCACCGATTTGTTTAGTACCCTCTCAAATGGAGAAGAGAGGAGTGGGGGAGTTTCCGTTTTCTCCATATTCTCTGTCTCTTTCTACTCCGTAGACAAGCCCACAATTGTGAATCCTCCAGAGGTGGTGGAGGGTACAGATGCAGAGCTGCGCTGTGAGGTGCCCGACAACTGTCCAGACATGAAACCTGTCATCACGTGGATGAACTATGAGAATTTGGCTGAGCATTCCGTCTACGCACAGGTAGAGGAAGAAGGCAGCACTTGGTCGCTCATCTCCATCCTGAAGTTCCTACCGCTGCGTGAGAACCACGGACATGAGGTGGGCTGCAAAATCAGCTACCCCAACACCACTTTTGAGTTTGATGGCTTCTCGACTCTGGATGTCAAATGTGAGTTGGATGTCGATAAGTAGCATAAAAAATAAAATAATAGAGTCGGAAGGGACATTGGAGGTCTTCCGGTCCTAACTCCCTGCTTGAGCAGGAGATCCTATCTCATTTCTTTTCTCTTTTTGGAAGCCTTCAGTGATGGAGCACCCACAACTTCTTGAAGGCAAATGGTTCCACTGGTTAATTGTTCTTATTGTCAGGAAATTTCTCCTTAGTCCTAGGTTGCTTCTCTCCTTGGTTAGTTTCCAACCATTGTTTCTTGTTTTGCTTTTTGGTGCTCTGGAAAATAGTTCGACCTCCTCGTCTTTGTAGGAGCCCCTCAAATATTGGAAACCTTTATATATTTTTTAATATTAAAACATACATATATTAACTTTGATACCAAGAAACGTTTATAGAAATATATTAACTTTTTTTTTAAGTGTTTTGTTTTTATTTCTCATACATACGTTCACAAATATACCTTCTTATATCTCTTATTCATACTATCATTTTTTTTTCTTTTTAATATTTATGCAAAGTTTTCTTTCATAAAATTAATTACACAAAATCGAGGTTTCTTTTCCACCATCTCATACACTTGCTTTGTTTCACCACAAACTTCTCTCCTTTCCTACCTTCCTTCTTCTATCCTTCCCTACTTTCTTTCCTCCTCTCCTCATTTAGTAACAGAAATTTGGCCTTGATTGTGAGATCCTAAGTCAAGGACTATGTGTAGTACCTGGAAATGCCCAAGATCAGGACCGCAACTGTCTTCCACAAAATAACTATAGTAAAAGCAAGCCCTGTTTTCTAATGTTAAAAGTCCATAATCTTAATTAGATGGCTCAGGCTCCTGTCATAGAAAACGGCTTTCTATTCTGCGTGAGTGGGAGGGATTAGCAGTTAATTTAGCACTTAATTATGTGGTAATTAATGGATTCCTGGCCCCTGAGCCATGTGAAAAGCAGGTTTTTTTTTGTTCCCGATTTAATTTTCATGTATTCTTTTTCCCTTTTTTTTATTCTCAAAGATGATCTGTTTTGCAAGTCACTTTCCTCAAACCTGCATATTTCATTTCTCATGAGACTTCCTTCATCTCTAATCAATGTCACTTTCTCTTCCACGGGAAAAGGAGTAACTGGGAATATATGATTTCAAATGAAAAACGAGCTAGCGTGCTAATAACAGCTCCACACCCATTGTCATCTTCCTTCTTAAATTCTGAGTCTGCTTTTAGTTCACATACAAAAAAAAAAAAGCTAAGGTAGCCAGGGAAAAGTTACACACAAACATAAGTATCTTTTTTTTAATTAAACCTCTATCCACCTTTCTAAGGACCTTGCAATCTCATTTAATGGAATAAAATAGCTCCAATTCTGCTTTTGTTCACCTAGTGAACTAAGGGGGAAAAGTACTAAGCAGGATGTGACCAAGAAAGTCAAGATAGCAATAGCACTTATAATATACCACTTTATAGTGCTTTGTAGCCCTTTCTAAGCAGTTTACACAGTTCACCATGTTGACCCCCAACAATCTGGGTCCTCATTTTACCGACCTTGGAAGAATGGAAGGTTGAGTCAACCTTGTGCTGGTCAGGATCGAACTCCAGGCTGTGGGCAGAGTTAGCCTGCAATACTGCATCCTAACCACTGCGCCACCACGAGAATCATGATGATGATGCAATGGCCATAAAACACAACAACAAAAAGTAGTAGTTGCTCTAACATGACTGCCGTCCTGAATTGTTTCGACCATACCTGGCCGGTACTTTTCTTACAACCTTTATCTGCTGCAGAAAGAAAACTGGATATGCACCCCAAAGGTGATCTCTTTACCTGTCTTTTGCAGACCCACCCCGTATCCTGCAAGTGAACTCCTCCGTGGAGGTCCTACACGGCGCTCACGTGTTCTTGATGTGTATTGTGGACAGCAGTCCAACAGCCATGATTGCCTGGCTCAGAGAAGATGAAATTCTCCACGAGGACTTAGCTGGCAATCTCACGCTCTACCTCGACAATGTAACTCACCTGCAGGATGGCATCTACACTTGTGTGGCGGAGAACATTTATGGCAAAGACAACCACTCCCTTGCCTTGTCTGTGCTGTGTGAGTGCTAATCGAGGGTTATGGAATGGATTCCCCATTCTGGGATCATTTTATTTCTTTCTCAAATTTATTTGCCGTCCCTCTTGTGCCCAATGACTCTAGCAGTGAGCATAACCTGGAATCCATTAAGGCTACCCAAGGTTTCTACAACATCCTTTAAAATCTGTAGAAACCTTGAGTCGCATTAATGGGTTCCAGGCAGCGGTGAAATGCTACCTACTCGGTCTGGTTTGGGTGAGTAGGTAGTGGTGGCTGCCAGTGGTTCGGAGAACTGGTGGTGGCCATAGCGCGAGGCTCCGCCCACCTGCCCGAATGTCACCATTTCCTGGGTTTTTTTTTGCCATCTGCACACGCGATAAGCCTTCTGTACATGTGCAGAGGGTAAAAAACTGTGTGTGTCGTAGGCGCTGCGCGCAAATCACGCACTTCCAAACTGGTAGGGGAGGTAAGTAGATTTCACCACTGGTTCCAGGTTATGCTCGTTGCCAAATACATTTTAAAGTTGAAAATGTAAAAATAAAAATGTAAGGAAAAAGTTGTGTTCTCAACCCTGGTGTATACAGAACTGGATTTTTTTTAAAGCTCCTTATAAATTGTCCTTTTTAAAAAAAGATACGTTAAGCTTATCAAAAGCATAGCATGAGTATTTTATTGTGTGCCTGAGTGTTTGTAATTACAGCAGAGTTTCTCAACCCCCAGCAACTTAAGTATGGGTGGACTTTGTCTCCATGAATTCCCCATCAAGCATGCTGCCAAAGTTGAGAAGCACTGAATTAGAGAATTACATCCACATGTGCTATGGATGTTTCCATGTTACCACTGTTTTAATTTCTTTATCTTTACAAAATAAGTTGAAACTGACCAGCGATCATCTTTACATGCTTAAAAGCCCTGGGAAGTTCAGGAATCCCACAAGCAAAGTGCCCTCAACAGTTAACTGGCATTGGACCGGGTTATTTACGAGACCGCCTTCTGCCACCAATAGCCTCCCACCGACCAGTGCGCTCACATAGAAAGGGCCTTATCAGGGTGCCGTCGGCTAGACAGTGTCGGCTGGTGACCCCCAGGGCAAGAGCCTTCTCTGTGGGGGCC
>JANHFT010001167.1:84542-95379 GCA_032467955.1 Pseudoxenodon macrops | reverse complement strand
ATTGCCTTGCACCCCAAGATGTTTTTCTTTCCTATGGCAAAGTGGTTTCCCTGGATGCAATGACTGAGACATGCAGTGGGGCTGGCAATCTCCAGTAAGATGTGCCTCTCACGCAGTGGGGTGCAATTTGGGGGTGGCAGGTGGGGAGGCATGGATCGGTGAGAAGAAAGCTGTTTTCTGCTTTCCCTCCATTGCCCTTCCCGGCTGAAAAGCTGTGGCCAGCGGGCCACGGAAACACGGTCACCCTCTTGACTGGAGGCCTGGGCACATCCTCGGTGAAGCTCAGTGCACCACCAGGAGTCAAGTGCTCCAGCTGCAAGCACGGGGAAGGCCCGTCAGAGGTGAGAAGGGGTGCTTTTCGGCCGGAAGGGCAACGGATGGAAGCCTGAGATGACCACCACCACCCACGGTGTCCCAACCTGGATATGGGGCTGGAGTGTCAAAGAAAAAGTGTCAAAAAGTCCCCAAAATTTTTGCCACTATTTCAGTGGCCATGGCTTGGTAGGGGGAGTCATGTGACACTGTGCATGTGTGACATCATATTGGCCACACCTACTCAGTCACATGACTATCAAATCACACCCACAAGATAAGCCATGCCCACAGAACCAGTAGTAATTTTTTTTATCCCAGCGTCATGAGGTGTGTGCATGTTTGCTCTGTGTGTATGTTTGATACTGAGAAGGAGGAGACAACTTGGCTGAACTTTTCCTGCCTCCCTTTGCAGCGAAGCTACTTGAAAGGCAAAGGCAGCCAAACAGAGACGACAACGCCAAAGGAAAAGGGCTTAACTCTCCCAGTCTCCGCAAGCTGAAACCAGGTGGGGGGAGGTGGGGGGATCTTAAAGGGACAGACCATGGTGGCTGTTTTCTGAGCAGCTTCACTGCATAGGATGGCAGAAAAAATTTGGCCAAGTCATCTCCATCTCGGCCTCAAACATACACACAGAGCAAACACACACACATTTCACGATGCCAGAGGGACTCAACTATGTGCTATCTCCTCACAGAAGGTCCCAGCTGTCAGCTCTGGAATGGCAGCCATCCAGAACTACCATTTGGGGGGGAGATTTCCCAGGGCTTGTACAAACTGGCATGCAGACCCTCGCACGGGCCAAAGCACAGCTGCCTCGAACCAAGCCCCCCAACGAGCCGATGGCTACGATGGATGGCAGACGCCTCAGGGTGGGCTGTGCGACCACCAGACAGCTGAGAGGTGGTTGCCTGACTTTCACATCAGGAGCGAGAGTCGGAGGCATTGCCAGCAATCCTGGGGTATGTTGGCTGCCAGACCCAAGCCAGGACTTGACTGACAGGCGGATAAGAGATCATTACTGATGTTGCTGATGAAACCCTGTTACAGGATAGTTAAGTGATTACGGTGTAGTATAGTGGGCGTGATATATTGGGTGGAGGGTGGCTAAAGGGGTGGTGCTTGACCTTTATATGGTGTTGGTTTGCAAGAGTGGTTAGCCCTAACAAGAAATTAATTTGATTGATTGTCAGTGAGTGCTAGACGAGAGTAAACAGAGATATTACTGCAACAAGGTTTGTGTGACTGTTTTATTTCCTTCCTCTACTTTGCTTGGAACCTGACAGAATTGTTAGAGCTCAACAACTTTACTCAATGGCTGAAGGCACAGTGCTTGGGTTGGAGGTGGCTGACCTGGAAGAGTCAGTAGAACCAACAGAGATAACTGTGTTGGAAGGCTAACCTGCCTCTGAAGAAGAAGTGCCTGCGACTGTTAGACCCAAGGAATGGTTGGGAAAGCAGAGAAAGCCTATGGAGGGCAATAGACCGAAAGCAGAATAGCAGGGGGTGGAAGGTCAGGAATGGTGGCTGGGTGATGCTGGGACTTTGGACTTTCAAGGCATTCCACCCATTCCACCTCAGGACCCATTACTCACTGCTTCAAGTGTACATTTCACATAATGGAGGGAACGTCAAATTTCGGATGATGATGAATGGAGTTACTCCATAGCGGTGGGTAACCAAACAATCGAGGTGTTGCAGGAGATGTATGGAGCAGCAGGATTTGGGGACCAAAGATGTGGTGGGGTATGGCAGGGCCTCGGTTTTAGTCCCTTACTTGTCCATGATAGGACATCCAGCCATTTAGGGTTGCCCAGTACTACACGCCATCAGGAGCCACCAGGGGGTATACGAGGGGTGGATCAAAGGAAGGGCCCAGAGGCGGCGGCCAGAAGATACACAGGTGAACATGGGGAGTTGGAGGATAGGCCATGTAGAACCAGGACTCAACAGTCTGACTTCCTGGGTGGGCCAACCACAGCTACCATGGACCCTGGAGCTATGGGATTGTGGGACCCGTCAGCAGTACGAGCTTCATTTGATGGGAGCCCGGAAAAGGTCTTGCACCATTTTGATTGGTATGGATGACTGTACACCTCCCATTTGGACATGATCATGGCAGTAGCAGCAGTCCTGGAAGGGGAGGCAGCAGAATGGTTAGCAGACCTATATGAGGACCATGCTGTTGAACTGGGAAATGTAGGGTTCTTTTTGTCCACTCTACATGATAGATTCGAAGACAACATGAAGGCGCAGCAGCCTGAAGGACACTTATTGCTGGTGAAACAAAGAGGGAGACCAGTATCGGAGTACATCAAAGAGTTTAGCCATTGGGTGGGAAAAGTTAGGGGTTGGCCAGAACGGCTGGTGGTTCACCGGTTTAAGGCTGGTTTGGATCGAACCCTGAGGCAAGCCTGTGCTTGCTGGGAACTAACGCCTAGGCTGGCTGCTTGGTTCAAAGCAGCAACAGAGCTGGTTGTTGAGTTCAGGGATGATTGACAGAGAAAGGAGTGGAGCCCAAAACCCCAATGACCAGCCCCTTGATCAACCAATCCTGTTCCTATGACACACCCATTACCTCCCCAGGGACCTGCTGCAATGTTTGATGAATGGACTCTACCAGCCCGGAAAGTGATTACCTGTTTTAGGTGTGCTCGACAAAGACATAGAGCAGCAGAATGCCGTATTGATGGACCTAAAGTCTCTCCAGGACTGACTACCAGTAGAAGGGGTCAGTGAGATCTATTTAACATGCCCTGCAAATCCAGCTGGGGTTTACTCAACAACCCCCATTAAAACAAACTTGTGTTGGTGCCCTGTATGAACCAACGACTGTTCCCATGTTCCTGGCTTACGTTTCACCACCATCTTGTCTCTTGATATGGTTTCTCTTTGCGTTCACTTTTAAACCTGTCTGTTGACCTGCATCTTCCTTTCTTCCAGACAGTCTGATGTGGGCAAAGGTTGGACCGGTGGGAGCTGTTGTGGCCTTTGCAATACTCATAGCTGTGGTGTGCTATGTCAGCCAGGCCAGAAAAAAGTAAGTTTTGGGGAGAAGGGAAATCCAAGCCCAAATTCCTTTGGTTTACACACAACTGAAAATGGTTTTTCTTATGACTTTGATGTAGAAACACACAGCAGGGTTTCCAGTATAGTGGATCACCAATCAGGATTTGTGGGCACACTAAATCAAGAGGAGGTGGGGGGAGAGTTAAAATCCACTGTATACACAGCCATCATTGCTCAGCTTTGCATTAAGTCGAGTGTTTCTCAACCTTGGTGTTGTGGCCCACAAGCAGAGCTGGTGGCAGACTCGGACAGTGAGGAGATTGAGGAGGAACATGGGCAAGGCCTGGAGTCTGGGAAAGGCTCTGATGAGTGCTCTGCACCGGAGGCAGAGATGGGGCCAGGGCCATCCGACAATTATCAGCTACCTTCGGAGTCAGATATCAGTGGGGCAGAAGAACAGCTGGAGCCTGTTCTCAATGTAGGCATGCGCAGAGCTGTCAGGAGAAGGGAACAATCAAGGAACAGAGGTCAGCTTGGAAGTAAAGGCACAAGGGGATGCTGAATGGCCCCTCCCATAGGGAATAAATAGGAGCAAAAGGGGAGTGGTGTTTGCAGGAGACAATTAGTTGGTTTTATTAGTGTGAAAATTTGCTTACCTGAGTTCGTGCCTCACAGAGACTCCTTGCCAAGTATTTCCTTGTATGGCGTTGCGCCTGGAAGCTATTGGCCTGGCAACCATCCAAGGACTGATAAGGTCTGTGGTTGCAATTCTTGGTCAACCCTTAAAAGACTGTTTGCCAGGACTTTGCTGGATGTGAATGCTAGGAATTCACATTAGTCAAATAAAAAGGGGTTTTTTTTGGGAACAAGGAGTCTGTTTCATGATTTGGTGAAGCCTAGGTCAGAACACTTGGCAACTTGAAGATATGTGGACGTCATCTCCCATAATGGAGTTGAAGCTGCCTGGGGAATTCTGGGAGTTGAAGTCCACATATCTTCAAGTTGCTAAGGTTGAGAAACACTGCATTAAGCCATAATCAATGCTTCTTTTAACTACATTTTGGTGTATTATCTGAATCAAAGATCGAAGTGATACATATATGTAATATCTATCCATATATGATACCTATCCTTAATGAGGAGCCCATATTAATTTCTGGAAGAGCTGATTCAGAAGCTCAACTTACAACAGTAACTGACCCCACAATTTCTATCGTACGTTGTGATGGTCATAAAGTGTGTCACCTTGTGACAACATCCAATGTTATGCTCTTTTGGGGGGGCAGTTGTAAAACAAACACCATGGTCATTAAGTGAGCTATTGGAAGTTTTTTATGCCAGGAACTGGAAGTAAACACTGGTTTTCAGCAAAAACATTGTAAATCACCATTGTGTGATTGCAGGATACTGCAAATTGCCATAAATGCATGCGCCGAATGCCCAAAATGTGATTGTGTGACCATGGTGAGCGGGAGACAAATGTCAGAACTTTGAATCTGGGTTGTGACTCCCACTTTCAGGATATGTTGTAGCTTCAAACAATCATTAAGCAATCAGTCATAAATTGAGGACTATCTGTTTTATGTTGTTCTAAGTCTTATGTTGTTGGGGCAGTTAATATTGTTATTGTAATTATCTCCATTTCCCCAGAAAAAACAATGATAATCCCGGCTTTGGGCAAACAGAAAACCCTCCTGTTGTCTACAGCGGAGACTACAGGACTCCAGGCAATCTGGAAAAATCAGAGGTACCAATAACTGTAGTTAAGTTGCTTTTGGTAGGACTGTGTTGGTGGGTCCCCTCCCTACAATAGACGCCACCTCTTTCACACAATCTCTCCCCTGCCTCTCTTTTGCTGCCTGGCTGCAACTGCTCTAAGTTGAGTCTGCCTATAGGCTGAATCCATTCCCATCTTCTGGAAGGAGAAGACAAGCATAGTCCTCTCAGCTCAGTATTTTAGGACAAGGGAAACCGGGAAGCTTTGTTAAAGGAGCTGACTGGGTGGTTTCCTCTTTAGGCCTTTTTTGGGGCAGTACAGGCAATTTGCCCTTAGACCAGGGATGTCAAACTGAAGGCCCGAAACTAGCCTGTGCGGTACTTAGATCTGGCCCATGGGGCCGCCCTAGAAACAGCGAAGGACTGGGCCCCGTGCTTCTGCCAGCAAAACTGGGCTCCCAAGCTGTTTTCAGCTGCCACGGCCTACTGCAACTTTCTACCAATGCAATTGTAGACCACATGCAGCCTTCCCAAGCTCTGTCTTTACTGGCAGAAGGTTGCAGGAGGCCGTAGCAGCCGAAAACAGAGCTCGGGAGCCAATTTTCACTGGCAGAGAGCTTGGACCGCCACAGGCGCCCCTGACACGAATGACGTCGAGCTGGCCACGCCCACCCCGGCCACCCAAGATCAAACACATCCCTGATGTGGGCCTTCAATGAAATCGAGTTTGTCACCCCTGCCTTAGACCCATCCATGAGAAGGTTGGCTTGTTTTGGATATGGTCGGAAAGGCAATTGGGTTTTGTTTGTTTTTTTGCACTCAAGTCAGAAGCATCACTTCCTGTTGAAAGGATTAGCTGATGACATCACCATTGTCCTGGGGATGCCTAGTTTGGGCTCTTTTCATGTCGCTGGCAGGAGCTGGAGTAAAGGAGGGGAGCTCAACCCCACCCCCACGGCAGCTCTCGGGTCTCGAACGCGGGCTTGCTAACCCTCCTGCCCTGGATTCCAACCACTCGAGCCTCCGTACAGCGTGGTTCTTCCTGGTAGCATAACTAGTCAACCCTAAGAATGGTTTCCTTACTTGGGGTTTGCTGGCCTATCGATTTCAGCAGAGAGAAAAAGCCAGAGTGTCAGGGTTCCAAATCACAGCCCCAACGAAAAGAAACTCCGAGGTGTGGAAGTCCTCAAAGCTATATTTTATTAGAAATGTCATATAGGTGCATCTGGGGAAACCCGAATCTGGAAGTTTTCAGGTTTTCCCCACCCAAAAAAAAGTTCAAGTCCCTGCCAAACACCCACATGTCTATCACATGATCCAATCAGGCACCGTCCAAAAACTGAAGATGCCACCCAGTCACCTCATGGCTGCAGGGCAAAATGGCCTTGAACTTCTGGAAAGGATGTATTTAGACCACAACATATCAACTACTCCATACGATCCCCCCTTCCCGTTTTCCCACAGTAGAAATTGTGGCAGGCCAGAATGCTCAAAGGTAAAAGATGGCGTCCGGGTCTGACCCCAAATATGACCTTGACAGAACATGACACGAGAAGAAGCTCAGATGGACACTCTGCCCTACATCGCTCTGTCACGGCCGTGACCTATTCCCCAAACATCCCGCGGTTCCAATCTCTCTCCCTGACTTAGCTATACTTCATGGTGCCCCCAAACTCACTTCAGAATGGCTGGGTTGAGCTTGGCCAAGCTGTCCTTTCTCCCTTTGAGTCATCAGTGACTACTCTTCCTTTTCTAATAGTCTAAAGAGATCTGCTCCCTGGAAAGCCACTGACCTGGCCAAGTAAGTATGGACTTCCCTGTCCATGTGTAACATTGTCATCCTCTCATTGCCCCCTCCTCCTTTCCCACAAATGAAGAATCCATGCATGCTTTTATGGGCTTGCATGTCCCATCGTGGCAGGAATCTAAATGTCTTGTCTGGGGTAAGAAGCTAAGCGAGCTTGGGCTGCGTTATGAACTTGGAAGGGACATCTCCAGGGAATTTAGAGCCGCGATGGCACAGTGGTTAGAGTGCAGTACTGCAGGCTACTTCTGCTGATCACCGGCTGCCAGCAGTTTGACTGATCGAATCTCACCAGGCTCAAGGTTGACTCAGCCTTCCATCCTTCCGAGGCGGGTCAAATGAGGAGCCAGATTGTTGGGGACAATAGGCTGACTCTGTAAACCGCTTAGAGAGCGCTGTAAAAGCACGGTCAAGCGGTATATAAGTCTAAGTGCTATTGCTAAGCGCTAGTGCTATTAGAGAGTTGAAAAACACCTCAGAAGAAGACACAGACAAACCATTTCTGGCCTAGTGACAAGGAAACTGCATGGACACTTCCATGAAGTCACCAGGAGTTCAAGGTGGATGCAAAGGAGATGTTACCTTCCCCCCCAAAAAAAAAGAACTTTAGGAGGCTGAGAACATACTGAAATATATAGCAAGCTCGTTTTTAAAATCCCGGTTAGAAGCAAAGCCTAGAGAGAAATTAATAAGGAAATTAAAGAGGAAGAATCACAACCTGTGGAAAAGAAGCTGATTTTCCCCCCTCATCACAATTCTTCTATTGTTTGGTTTTTTTTAATTTCCCCTTCCTCTTTGCTCTTGGCATGCGGAGTAGAGCCACTTCCACGAAACCTGATCCGTGGCTTTCATTTTGGGTGCTTAGAAAAGAAAAACAGGTTCTGCCACCATAAGTCTGACTAATTTAAAAAAAAAAATCTTTTGCCACCGGAGGCCACATTTTTTTTGTCACGTTATTATTTTTAGTTCAAAAAAAACCTGGCAGGCATATGGTAGTAACATCTCTGAGGAAGGCACAGCCAGATTTTTTTTTCCTGCTCTGCTTTTTCACTTTTGAGGGGGAAGATGTTTTTCAGAGGAAAATAGACGTGTTGAGTCTGTTAAAGGCTTAACCTAGCTATTTTGCTTGTCGTATTGTTCTGCTGCGCAAATGGGATCTTTGCAGTGAATAGCACTTCAATTGGACTTTTTTATTCTTTTATTTTTTTTCCTTACATTTCCCATGCCTGTAAATTTGAAAACGAATTCTATCTTGGCGAAGGGTATTTCCTACTTGAAGAAGAAAAAAAATCACCCTTTTTGACAGGGCATTTGTCTTGCGTTAACATTTGTCACGTCTGTACACAGTTCCAAAAGCGGCTATTGAATGTGTTGTGTGACAATATGTTTGTGTCAAATGTTTTGTCTTGTGTCTGAAATATCTGAAATGCTCAGATATTTCTGAAAAACCCGAGAAGATAGTTCTGTCAAGTTTCTGTCATCGTAACCTTCCTGGTGAAATTATGTTGCGCCTATCATCTTGGATCTTGGTTAAATGTTTTGCATGTAAGTGGACACCTGCCATTTGCGCTCTGTATACATAGCATCCTGTCCCTTATTTCTACCACCTCAGGTCTTGCAGTGATACGCAACTTGTCTCCCCGCCTCAGATGTTGCTGAACTACACCTCCTAACATCCCTTAGCATTGATCCTGATGGCCAGGACTACTGAGAGTGTCCTCAGCAATATCTGGAAGCCTACTTTGATTCTACGGGAATAAACCAAATGATGTAACTCAGAGAGTGAGTTGGCGCAAGCAATAACCTGATCTTGTTTGTTTGCTCACCTCCTCCTCCAGTATGGGCGCTGTGACAAACGGCTGTTGAACAAGCGTGAGGACCTGGGGATTGATTATGCCAACATAGACTTCACCAAATTGTCCACCAAGGACAGCTATACCCTGACGGAGGAGTTGGCTGAATACGCCGAAATCCGAGTCAAGTGAGGCCTCTTCTCACCAAGGCCTTTTCTTCCCACTGGAACTATAGTAGTTGAACGAAACCCCGAGCCGTCACCATCCCTGGGCTGGCCATCCATCATCTCTCAGGGGACTCCACACTACCCACTGCTTTTGATATTCTGATGTTCGCACTCCAAAATACGGGTGGGTTTTCATTTCCTGGAGAGTACATACCGAAGGTCACACTAACACAGATTAGGGCTCCCCTTTTCTCTCTCACACGCAAACACACCCACCCCCCAAGTAAACACTTGTCCTTTTGGCCAGCCAACAGGTTAGTTACAGAATGATAAGAGGGCAGCTCTTTCTGCTTCTGCTGTGGTAAATTCCTAAATCTTGGATACCTAATTTTCTAGCAAACGATCAAAACAGAAGAAGATTCCAGGTCATTAATCGTTAAGGCTCAAATTGACAAATCCAGGATAGCTGTGATCTAATAGGTATCCCCCTTATCTGACAGGGTTCCATGAAAGAGGTTTTGTTTCTGTGAGAAGTTGAATGGATTGGTTTTCACCACAATGCCCAAGAAACCTTCTTATCAAGGCTGAGGAACATAAGCAGTAGAGTCGTCTCTCTCTATCTGTCCAACGTTCACTTCACATTCCAGATTCAAGCTGGGGTTAAAAAAAACAACACCCAAATTCCAGCTCACATGTCTCAATAACTCTACACCTCTGTCTTTAACAAAATTAAAAGAAAGAAAGAAAGAAAGCAGGGAATGCTTTAGGCACATCGATTCTTTCTACATGTATAAGACCGTGGACATTTTACCGCCTTCTTCCGATTCCAGCATCGTAGATTTCAGGTTCAAAAGAAAAGAAAGCGATGAGGTGACCGAAAAACATCACCTAGTGAATTCTAGCATCTTCAGGGCACCAATCAGCTATGGTTGAAGAAATATAAAGCCTGCCCAGCTACTGTCCTTTTGACATAGCAATGGTTGAGTGACTCCAGAAGACGCTATGAATTGCTAGCATGGAAAGGACCTTCATGGTCAAGCCATTTTTACCAGATATGCTTACATCCAATTTTACATTATGTATATCTGTTAAGTAGAGGACTAACTTCTGTTTCCTAGAATGTATGTTCTGTTCCATCAAGGGTTTCCTTCTGCACCCCGTAATAAGTCCCCGGTGATACATTCCTGTTGTTGTTAGCATGACTAATGAAAGTGCTGTGTGTTTTGCTGAGCAACTGGATATTGTATTCTGTAGCATCCACTCAATTCTGTCCGCAGCTTTGCCTTTTGAGGAAAAAGTGCCCTTTCCAATAAGTAAATTTGTTGGGCAAAAGACCTTCTCTTTCCTCTGCTTGTTCAACCTCAGGAAAACAGGATCTTTGATGTTTTAAACCCAACAAGAACCCCGTTAATTTTGATGACACGGGAAGGTTATAGAAGAAATGTCTTCGATCCTTCATTATTTGCTTAAGACCTGCTATGATTATATTTGAAAACCTTGACTGTTCACCCTCCTGGTCATATAGTAAAGCCTTCCAATCATAAAGCAGTTTTACTTGCAAAAGTGGTGGGACTTCCCTTCCCTTGAATGTGTTCAAGCTGGGGCAAGACAACCATCATTTGGGGAGGGTTTAATTTGAAAACTTGCACTGAGCAAGAGGTTGAACTTGGTTTAAATGGCCTCTTCTGACTCCATGATGTTATGACCACGATTGATTAGATGTCCGCTTGAGATAAGGGACATCTAACTTGGGAACTTTTAACTTGGGAAAAGTTAAAAAAGCTCCTTTGGCACTTTCTCCAAAAACTAGAATAAGGATAATTTGGGTTAACAGCCACCCAAATGATCTGTTACCTGTTACAGGCATGAATATGTTACCGTATTTTTCAGAGTATAAGACGCACTCCCCCCCAAAAAAAGAATAATTTGGATGCGTCTTATACTCCGAATGTAGCTTTCTCAAAGCTTTTTTTCAGACCTAACGAGGCGAGTGAAGAGTGAAGCGATCTTTGCAGGCTTTTTTCATTGCTACTCCC
>JANHFT010001167.1:26462-46493 GCA_032467955.1 Pseudoxenodon macrops | reverse complement strand
TGTAACAGTGTCCTGTTGTAGTATTAAGATAAGGCAGCTGAGTTAGACCCTGACTTAGTCATGTTTGGAGTAGATCTGTTTAAATAATTGGGAGGAGTTAGTGTGACTACATTTAAGAAAACTTTCTGGCATTAATATACTGCCAGGATGTACATTTCTCCAATTCTTTGCTATTTCTTTGGGTCAGGCACACATGCACAGAAATACATAGCAAACCGTGTATATAATCTGTACTGTCTGCTGTTTCCTGGGAGACAAATTGCTAGGAGGCAGAGGCAGGTTTTTTTCTTGTTTTCCTCCCCAAAAGTTAGATGCGCCTTATACTTCGGTGCGTCTTATACTCTGAAAAATATGGTATATGTTTTTAAACTGGTTTTTGAGAAGACTCCTGAGAATTCCATGTATTCTCACAAATGCAAAGAAGAAATGCATGTTTATATAAATAAACTCAGTGTTGTTGTCCAAGGTATGCATGATAAGTTTAAATTATTGTATTCGGGATAAATTCTGTGAATAACTACCTCTCTTGTTGAATCTATAATGTTGGGAAAGGTAGAAAAAAAAAGGATGATCATTAGCAAGGTGGATGAATTTAATTCAGCTGCAATGGATGCACCATTGGAAGACTTGAAGAACCAGGTTGGGAACTGATCTTCATACAGAAAATCTATATGGCCGCTAAGAATTGTCACCAACTTGATGGCATATAATCAATTGATTAATCATGCTATAATTGCATATTTATTCCTGGCATTTCAAAGACTCTTTTTGGTCACTTTCCCAGCAATGATATGAAGAAAACAGCTGAAGAGTGGCCCACACTACTCATTCCTGAGATATATACTTCTTTACAGCTAAGATATAGTTGCTCTAAAGCAGTTGCTCTGGAAACCAAGAAATTTGGATTGCATTTCAGTGCTATTTAATCCAAACAAATATACAATCTAAAGCCAAAATCCACTTTTCCCCAAAAAAATCATGTGATAGAACAAAATGTGCATAAAGAAGCATGAATTTAGAGACAAAATGCAGACAAGCCAATATATGTAAAAAATAACTTGTGTATAATTCACATACAAGTATAGTATACTAAACACATTATGAGAAATGTACATAAACATTAACACAATGTTTGCGTATTTTTAAAATAATAAAATGACATGGATGAAACAAATGTCAGGCTGGAAAAACTGAGCAAAACTGTAATTCATATTCCCCCAATTTTATGCAAACCATTCAACATGTATATAGGGATGCTCTTGTGGTAAAATGGAGGCTGCTATGTATCAGACAGAACGTTAGTTTGAACGATACAGATTCAGAAACTTACAAAATCCAAGACAAGTACATTAGTTTTACATGTACAGGTAGTCCTCAACTTACAGTTCGTTTAGTGACCGTTCAAAGTTACAACAAGTTTTTCAGCACTGAAAAAAGTGACTGACAGGCATTGCAGCATCCCCATGGTCGTGTGATCAAAATTCAGATGCTTGGCAAATGACTCATATTTACAATGGCTGAAGTGTCCAGGGGTCATGCAAATCACCTTGTGCAACTTTCTGACAAACAAAATAAATCGGGAAACCGAATTCACTTCACAACTGTGTTACTAACTTAACGACTGCAGTGATTTACTTAACTGTGGCAAGAAATGTCATAAAACGGGGCAAAACTCACTTAGCCGTCTTGCTTTGCAACATAAATTTTGGGGTCAACTGTGGTCGTAAGTTGAGGACTACCTGCATTTTGACACAGACATATGAATAATAATAATAATTCTCAGTGTGAGGATAATTTTATTTCATTTTACTTGCATGAAGCATAACTCCAATTTATAACATTTAGTAGAGCCTAGAGGTTCTGGAGTGGCATCCCCAAAATAAATTCCACTTCGCTTGAAAACTCACATATAAACCCCATTTCACCCACTGTATATTGCCTCACCCTAGCAAAGCCTTAATTACAGCCATACCCCTAACTCATGTTTCAAGAGAGCTCTGAGCTTCCTACAGAAAAGGAGAGCTTGAGGGACCTTCTGGGTGACCTTTCCGTTGCTGTGGAGATAGAGAAATCACCGCGGCAACCACCCTGCTCCTCCCCTCCCAGCATCCCTTGACAGTCACCATCTGCTGCTGGGTGAGTAATGGAGCTTGCCAGGCTGACTGCAACCCCAGGTTGACCAAAAAAAGATAGTCAACCTAAATATTCTGGCCAACTCCCAGCATCTAGAGCTGCCATTCCAAAATATCCTTAATATGCAGCAAGAGAGAGAGAGAGAGAGAGGCAAGATAGCTGTGTTCACTCAGAAAGCCTGTGTTCTAGTTTATATGAAGATTATCAACCAAAAAACCATGTAATTTCCCTCTACACTGGGTCAGCCATAAAGATTTGAAACTTATTTTACATTTGATGCATCTAAAATGAAGCTGATTTGCCAGAATAAGCTAATTCTTTTAATGATGGCTTGAAGTGGACTTGTTTTAGGAAACTACCTTGTTAGCCTTGTCTATCATAAAGAAAATACCATATTAGACTGCAGGAAATTATTAAAAAAACTTTTAAGGGATCCTTTGGTTTATAGTTATGTGTTTTATTTTATTACTTATTCTCTGGTTTCATCTGTGGTTTAATTTTGAGGGAGAGGGGCTGCTTATGATTTATTTTATGCCATTTTACTCGTACATATTAATGTTAGAACTATAACCTACCCAGATACTTTTGAATGAGATAGGCAAACCCTCCCCCAATAAATAAATAAAATAATGTAAAACGGAAACAAAAGCTTCCAAATCCTTGTGACCATCCTTGGAGAACATTTACCCTCATAATATCAAAACTTAATAGAACAAGTCAACCAGTGGGGTAGCATCTCTTTGTAATTATGTAAAAAAAATCCAGGGACCAAAGACCAAAAAGTCTTTATATTAGCACAGCTTAATAACAAAACAACAAGTTGCTTTAAAACATTCAGAATACTTTCCTTTGGAAACTCATTGTCTTGTTTGCTTCTACTCTGAGGCAAAGTTTATGCTCAATATTTAGATTGAATATGTAGTATTAAGCAGCATATATTACACATATATTTTGTGTGCACATATATGTAAACTTAAAAAAGATACAATTGGATCTAGTGATAGATTTCCAGATGTTATGCAATAAACTGAGAATTACTGTATGATTCTTAACTGTCTGATGACAACATTTTCATTTCTCCTATCCCAATTTCTACTGTTGCAATGAAAACAAAATGGAATTTCAAAAGTGAATTTCTATTTGGAAGGACTGTATATTCTGCTGCTTGATATTCAAAACTAATTCATGAGTTCACAATACTTCAATTTTAAATGCCTACCTTCCATCTGCCAAATGTCCATCCCATCTATTTTTTGAAGTCAAATATTTTACAAGTACACATTTTCATGTATGTTACCTAGCCTAGTAGCAAAACGTTCAGAACCCACCTCACAAGCTTGGAGAATGAACCTTTATCCTCATTTTCATTTATATTTAACAATGCTTAAAAGGTATTTCTCATAATATGTATCGTTCTATACCCTATGTCACTGTGTATTATTTGATCAAATAACTATTGAAAAAGCAAAAGCACAGTAAAGATAATTGCATTTTTGTTTGTGAAATTTAATTACAATCAGTTTGTGAAATATGAAGTGCATCAGTTCATACCAAAATGGGAATGTAAGGAACTTGCTTCCCAACCTTTTTTGCAAACTCAAATTTTTGAGTCTCCTGCTCCCCATTTGGTCTCCTGCTTGCTAAATCCCTTAAGTACTATAACTAGGTGGTACTTTATAGATGTGGGAATTTCAGCTTCCCAAATCTCTCAGTCTGCCTGGGTCTTACTGAACATTCTGAAACCTGCACATTGGGAGGTATTAAGTTGGGAAAGGCTGCATGACACTACATTACCCACAGCAATTATAATCTCTTTGCTTCATTGCCACCTAAACTGGGTAAAGTAAAACTGGTTTGGTTGTCATATGTTGCTAATTCCATTATAGGTACAAAATGTTGGTTTGATGGACAAAAATATGGCTTTTGTATCAGAGAATCAAAATATACTCCTTCATTCATTGCCAAAGTACCAGCCAACTTCTTTATTTATTTTGTTCTTTTTCCCCCAGCAGTTCAAAAAGGGCTGTTGATTTCTATTCTTGTATGTTAGTACGTAGTACACACTTCATTACATGGGGAACAGGCTGAAAGAAAAATGATACTGATGAAATAGATGAAACTGATTCAGAAGTACAAACAAAAGATCAAATCAGGTAAAATTTCCTTGTGTAGAAAAGGCTCCCTTTTATTTAGAAAAGAAGTATAGCAGGGAGAAAGTATCATTGTAGTTCTCCCTACAAATAATGTGTAAAAATTGAATTAACATGTGACAGCACCTTAAGTATTCCCCACCATAAAACTTGGATAGTACAGGTAGTCCTCAACTTATGACTACAATGTCCAAAATGTATGTTACTAAGGAAGACATTTGTGAGTTTTGGCCCATTTTATGACTTTTCTTGCCAGATTTGTAAATAAGTGAATCACTGCAGTTCTTAAATTAGTAACATGGTTGTTAGTGAATCTGGTTTTCCCATTGACTTTGCTTGTCAGAAGCTCGCAAAAGGGGACATGTCTCTGAACACTGCAACTATCATAAATGTGAGTCAGCTGTCAAGCCTCCAAATGTAAATCACGTGACCATGAGGATCCTGCAACAGTTGTAAGTGTGAAAAATGGTCATAAGTCACTTTTTTCAGTCTTTGTGACTTCAAACGGTCACTAAGTGAACTGTTGTAAGTCAAGAACTACCTGTATTTACCTATTTTGCCTCTACTTCGCTGCATACTGATTTAAAGTTTTTTCTTTAAACTGACACTGGATTTGAAGATGCATAGAAAATCAATGAGAAATAGGGTGTCTGGGTGTACTGAAAATATTTTTGACCATGTGGATAACATATGCAGTTTGCAACTGCAAGTGTTGGATGGGTAGCAGCTAGTATTCGAATTATCTCACTGAGCCACTGTGACATTCTACTCCTTACATATCTTTTATCTAAAGCAGTGTTTCTCAACCTTGGCAATTTTAAGATGTTTGGACTTCAACTCCCAGAATTCCCCAGCCATCTTTGCTGGCTGGGGAATTCTGGGAGTTGAAGTCTAGATATCTTTAAATTGTCAAGGTTGAGAAACACTGCCCTAGGGTACCTGTTTCTGTTAGTTAGGAACAAACCTTGCAGCCAAAAAAATACCATTTGCATTACTTTCCCTGAATGGACCACTTAGGGCAAGCATCCAGAACCCTAACCCAATACTGTACGTGAGAGACTTTCAAAGATCCGCCAGATTTAGAAATAAACACAGCACTGTATTCATTCACACATTATTGAATTAACCCATTTACGAAAAACACCCAACTACAAGCTAACAAAAGAGGTTGAATTCACACAACGCCCTAAACCAGGAGAATCTAACCAAGATGAATTCTGACTGAGCTTCCCACATTGTGTGTGGATGGAACCTCTAGTTTTGACTATCGGGATGAACATCACCGTTAATGCTGATGTTTGCTGTTCCTGCATCGTAAAGCATTAAAGCCGGTAATTTGTTTCATAACATGTTATCTTTAAAATAAGAAAACCACTGAAACCAAGTTTGAAAAGCACAAATTCCAAATAACTAAAAGAGAGTTTCTTTCTCACCTTGTGATGATTCACTCATTCGTAAATGAGTTACCAATAAATAAAATACATGTAATTAAGAGCAGACGAGAATAAGAACAGAGGTGGAAGGGACCTGGGAGGTCTTCTAGTCCAACCCCTTACTCAAGCAGGAAACCCTATACCATTTCAGACAAATGGTTGTCGATAGCCAAGATGCATGCTGGCCAGAATGCACTCAGAATGCTAAATCAGAAAGGAAAAAAAAAAAATTCGGGTGAAAATTGCCAAACGTAACATATTGTGTGAATGCAACCAATAGGTTGGTTACAGCCCCAATTAAGTATGTCGTGCAGACGCAGCCTGGTGAGTGTATTCTACTTGCAGGGGGTAGCAGAGTGAGCATGCTTTCAATGGAGCCCATCAAACAGAACTGTTAATTGATGGTATCTGCAGAAAATCCTTCCAGATAGTCACATCACAAAGAGAAGTCTATCGTTGGATGGCCAGACCCTAGAATGCTTTCAGCAGCAAAATTTAGAACTAGGGCCTGGCACTGAGGCCAGGAAACAATAAACAACACATATTATCGTGGTATCCTCCCTTTTATCAAACCATTATAAGGAGAAACAAACATGACCATTTCAGTATCATTTCCGTAGGGTGAATGCAGTTAGCATGGGATTTCTAAGAAGTACGTGTGAAAAACAAGAAGAGATAAGGTCAAGAATATTGAATGAGGGCTGCATTCACATGCATTAAGTACGAAAGACAGTGTAAAACGAATATGCTTGAGATGGTTTAGCCATGTAGAGAGAATGAACGAGGATCAAACTTGGAAAACAAATTAAGGGAGATTGAATGAATTGAGAGGAACAGAAAGGCACAAGAATTCAACGTTGGGTGGAGTTGAGAGGAAGTGTGATGAAGAAAAGCAGTATACGGATATAATGGAGGTAAGAAAGGTAGAAAGATGTGACAGTGAAGGTATAGTGAAGGATGTTGGCTTAAACTCAGAGGCATTTATAGGACGGCAAAGATTCAATCACTTAGTTGCACCCGCCGTTTTGATTTCTTTCATCTTCCTCTTGCCTTTATTTACATGTATTTAGACGTAGCTGTATTTCTTTAAATGTATTTAGATGTAGCTCTATCTCCTTTTCTTTTTCCAGTTTCTTGCCTATATTGACTTGTTCTTTCATACTCTTTTTCTGTGTTTAGCATATGATGATTATTATAGTTAATCTTCAATTAGATTCAATCAAATCCTAACCAAGTGTATAGCCAGCTCCTAGTAGGGTAGCTTTTGGCAAAGTCGGGATATTCGGGTCTAATAAATTCAACATTTCCATGTATCTAAGTAGCCCTTTGTATATTGTGTATTGCTCCAAGGCCTCCTAATGGATCCTAATTCATTTTTTACCCTCTTTTGTGCTGTCCAAATTTAATCCATTATGTAAATCCTATTTAATATTAAATATTAAATATTAAATAAATCAACCAAGATACTTGGTTGGTACCTAGGATGCTGGCAGCAACCCATATCAACCATTAGCACCAGTCAATGGTATTTATGACACATCTTTAAATGTTTGGTTGACTGAGTTTCATGTTTAACGAATAAAAAAAAATTCGTTCAATAGTTTCATGTTTAATGAATAAAGTAAATAATAATGATGAAAATGAAAACCCATTGCCAGAATAATATTGAAACAGAACTCAAACAATAATTAAGTTAACCATTTAATTAAAGACTATTATAATTGTACCTCTCCTGCCCCATGGGCAGTATATATGTATGCATGTATGTGTGTGTGTGTGTATACATACATATATCCTACATATGTCATACACATCACCCGTGAAAACCTCAAAAAACAAATATATATATATATAAGCCCATGGAGGTTAGTTAAACCATGACTTGAGGTCAGCATAATTAGGTCACCTAAAAACCAAATAGTTGCATTTGCACCACATACTAAATTTAAATAATATTAACCATGGTTCATTTTCTTATTCCCCTTGTGCTGTCCAAATGTAGTCTAGGTGGTTAGTATAGATAACGTTCAAAATCAGAATATGGATTAATTAAGTAATCAGCTTAAATCAGAGGTAGGCTTCAGGGGGTTCACGGGGGTTTGGGAGAACCTCTAGCTAAGATTCTGTGCAGTTCGGAGAACCCCCAAATCCCACTCATGGCTGGCCCTGCCCACCCCGCCCCTCTCCTCCCAGGAGTCCCCATGCGTCCTGTTTTGGATGCAGGTAAGTGCAGGGCGCGCGCGGAGGCTCAGGGAGGGTGAAAAACAGGCCTACCAAAAGTTCGGGAAGTAGGGCCTGAGGGCCTCTGGAGCCTGGGGAAGCTGTTTTTGCTCTCCCAGAGGCTTGAGGAAAGCCTCCAGTGCCCGGGGAGGGCAAAAATGCCCCCCCCTCATGTTTCAGGAGGCCGACTAGGCCACGCCCATCATGGTCACGCCCACCCAGCATCCTGGCAGAGAACCTCTTGCTAAATTTTTTGAAGTCCACCCTTAAATTAAATGTGCAATGGGTAGATCCAGTCATCTTATTGTACGTGGATAACCAATAGTGATTTGTTCAATAAAATATAGCCCAAACTTTCTGGTCTAGTAAATTGTAAAGCAGTCTAGAGCCTGTTTGATGCTTCTAGATGCTTCCCAACCTTGTCCACCTGCCTGGTGAATTCTGGACATCAAAGGCCACACAAGGTTGAGAAACCTTGTTCTAGATTCTTATGTTAGGAAGCCACTCCAGCATATAAATAACCAATGACTTGACTGAAGACCAAAGTGAAGAAGCACAAGATAGGATAATCGGCTAACTGCGATCATTTAAAAATTGTTCCTGCTCATAGGATAAAGAGAGAGGATCAGATCATTCTAATTAGAATGACTCCAGTCCAAAATTCACATCAGCAACAATTTACTGATTAAATCTCAATTCATCTCAATTAACAAAGAACACAGAGCGCATATGAATGCATGCTTGTCCATGTGACATCTGACAATAGTCTCCATCAAGTGAATCAAGTTTTTCACTTCTTCTTCTCATTTTCTCTTCAAATAAACTCTTTTCTCAACTTTTTCCTAACCAAAACAAAATTGGCTGGAATTTCATGGATATCGTGGACGCTGTATCCTTCATTCTAACAAAACGATTTCATAAATCGTTTTGAAGTCCACCCGTAGGTTAAATGTGTTTCATAATTTAGGTGAGTCCTCACCTGCCCAGTGACCCACTGTGTCTGTCGATGCCTTTGCACCACCTCAATTATTATTATTTTTTAATTCCTTTGATTAAGCAGAAAACATAAGTAAATGAATAGAGAAGCAAAGCAAAGCTGCAGCCTCGACATCATTTTTATAGGAATGCCACCAGATCCTACTTGAGGCTCCATAAGAATCTCTAGACAACAACAAAAACAACAAAAAGCTCAAGAATTTCAGGTTATTTCTTTGCTGAGAAGAGAGAGACCACCGGTACAGAAAATAAAAAAAAAATAAAACAAAGCTAAAACGGGCATCAAAAGCAGGAAGAAAGCTGGCCATAAATAAAAACAAAAAAAAGTAATCTCATCCTATTGTCTCCCAACTATGGAGCAGGACATGATTGGCTACACCGTGGTCCAATGTGGCAGCCATCTTGTGAGCGTGCCCACAGGTCATTTACTGACCTAACGGGTTAGTCTCCCAAATAGACTTAAAATAACCTCCCTACCAACTGCATAACAGAACAACAGCATTCAGTAAGGTAGCTGAGAAAAGAATCAAGGATTACAGATGAAATCACTGAGCATGAACATATAGTTAGTTTGTCATTCCGGTCTCATTGAGATCTAAATTCAGTAAATAATTCATCAACCTTGCCTGTCTTCAATCTAGGAGGCCCCACTGTAAGTAATGCCCTTTAGCTGAAGAGGGTAACATGGCACAAACAAGGGGGCTAAGACAGAAGTTACCTCTGAATGTGTACAGTGCCTTTCCGACTCCAGAAGCTAATTTTCAACCCATAAAAAGCGCTTGCTTTAAAGGTCAAGCATTGGGTCCTCCTGACTTTGGTGGGACGCACCCCTCTTGGTCTTGCTTCCTGCAAAAATAAATCAAATTACCCTTCAAGAACAACAACAGGTCTTCTTTTGCCCCCGTCCCTCTCTGTTTTCCCCCCGCCGTCTCTCTTGTCCTTCCATTTCAGTCTCAAAAATCTCTTGACTTACCCATTTGTAATTTGAAGAAGAAGAGGAAAAAAATGCATCTAAGCCAACAATGCTATTTTAAAAAAAAAAAAAAACTTTCAGAGCCTGTAAGCTTGGTCACACCAATAGGAAACCAGCCCTGGCGGTTTGTGTGACTTCACTTCCCAAAATTAGACGCACACATACACACCACACACACACACACACATACATACACACACACACACACACACACCAAGCCTTGTTCATCCGGCCCCCTGCGCAAGATCAGCCCTGCCAATGCAACTCATCTGAATGCCCATGGAGATCTAAGGCGGAAAGCAGCAGGTAGAGGCGTGCCATGGATTGCACCATCAAGGTAAGTTCTGGAGAAGTTCCTCCATCTTTGTTAGCAGCTGATTCCCCCTCGCTTTGTCTCTGTCTTCCAGTTTGCACTGAGCTGGTCTCTGGTTCAGTTCCTCTCTGTCTCATACACACCCAGCTCCAGAAACAGGGCCCCCCTCCGCTCTTTCCTTCTGGTACAAAAAAATTTCCTCTTCCTTCCCTTTCGTGGCGGTTGATGTCTCTGACTTTAAAAAACCCAAACCAAACCACCACCAGACACTTTCAGCTGTGAAGCAGGGAGCCCCTTGCACCGCTAAGTCTCGCCAACCAAACGAACGCAGACGAGAGAGTTTTGGGGGGATCACCATACTTTGTCACAACTGGACCCAGGGACGTATCTTTCCCCAAATCATCAAGATGCCCAGCAAGAGATGAAAATGGCATCTCCATGCCAAAATACAGAAGTCCTGGGTAGGCTACAAAATGTTGGGGGACACGTCACCCCCAAATTGGAATGACTCCCCCGTGGTAAGAGGTCAGTACATTTTAATTTTGTTCATTTTATTTGCTTGGCATTCTTGTTGTCATTAATCCATTTTCCATTTTGATAAAGCTTTTATCCTTTCCAACCTTCATTGTTATTATTCATTCATTATTTCCAACTTTAGCTTTTGGTTCGCCCATTTCTTTTACGTTTTGTTTTCCTATGCAGCATACATTTCTGACCAGGTTGGCCAAACAGAGGCTGACTTGTACAAACATTGAAGGCTTCGAAATTTTATCAGCTCAAGGATATGTGCCTTGTTTTAACCACGCTGTGCTCTTGGAGAAAATAATAATATTAATAATCAACTTAGATTGGTAGAGAATTTTCAGAATTCATTGAGGGTAACTTTTTTTGCTTCCCCCGGTCAAAGTTTGAGAGTATATATAGCTAACTCTCCTCTAAGGATATGCGTTTATCTTCGGCTTGGCATTATTATTGGCAAGGAAAGAATCTCTGCTGGGATTTTAACTGTAGTTTAGTGCTGACCTGTTCAGATTTTTTTTAAAGATGAGGGAAATGGAGCCTTGCTTAATCATTTGCAAAGAAGAAGCTGAGTTGGTCTGTCACAGCGAAACCAGCTAGGGCTTTGCTGTCTGAGCTGTTCTTGGAAGTAGTTGGCTTCAAGGGGACGCATAGAGACCATAGAGGCTTAGACTCACGACTAGCAAAGGACCTGGCCTAACATCACCATCCATCTTCCTTCTCTATGACCTTTCGGATTAGCTGGTGCCACAACTTCCAGGTTAAAGAGAACACTGATGTCTTCGCTCACTTCAGGGCTCCCCCAAATCTTGAGAACGGTCTTGGGTTTGGCATTGACTTCGGGACTTTCTGGAATGCTTCATGCGTGAGAGGCCAAGATTTTCCTGTTTGTTTTTTCTTTCCCTGGTCATTTTGTGGCAGGGATAGATAAAGTTGCCTTAACAATCTGCCTTTCCATGGGACGCAGGAAGAACGATTCAGTTTCCCACAAAATAAGGCTCTGCAGTTTTCTTTTCTTCAAGTCAAGCCAAGTTAATCAGACCACCACCCCATCCCAGATTCTCTGCTCTTCCCGCTTTCAAAATAATTCGATCAGCAAAAGTCATCTGATGAAGATCTCGCATAGGAATCTGGTCACCTGTTCATCTCTGCAGACCAAGGGGCTGTTAATGGATGGTGCAAGGCTAACGTAGATTTGTTGAATTATGGCTTTTAAAATGTACAAGAAGAGGGGGGAAATTGCCAATTGGACTGAGTGGTGAAGACACCAGGCTAGAGATCAGGAGACTCTGAGTTCTAGTCCCGCCTTAAGAATGAAAGCCGGTTGGGTGACTTTGGGCCAATCAACAGGAGACAGTGAGTTCTAGACATGAGGCATGAGTTCACCTGGGTGACTTTGGGCCAGTTTGTCTCTCTACGACCAACTCACCTCACAGGGTTGTTGTTGTTATTGTTGTTGTGAGGAAAATTGGAGGAGGAAAAAGTGCCTTGACTTATTTATAGAAATAATTTTAAAAGGCGAGATAAATATATATATATATATTAAATGCCATTTTGAATTTCTGGAGCAGCTCTTCAATTAGGTCAGTTAGAAAGTTTTAAGAAAGCAGAAGCAGAAACATAGTTATTCCTCCCCCCCTCCCCCCATCCTGTGTGTCATTCTTGAGGTTAGCAGGTGAGAGAACATTTGACTTTGGGGCTATGCAATGTGGATTCTCCAAAATCGATCTATTCTGTCACTTGCCAAGTCTCGGCTGGGAGCTACGTAGCAGAGGTGTTGTTAAAAGAACCTTCTCTTCTCATGCCAGGATCCTCTCGCGATAATTGCAAGCACACAAAAAGAGTGGGCTGGATCTGATCAAAAAATCTTCCAACAATTAAGGAAAATTTCTGGGAAACTCCCACACGTAACAGGGAGCCAGAGAGCAATCAAATGATCTTGATGTCCTCTAACAACAATAGTTTCAGAAGCAAACTATTTCGGGTTTCCTCCTGCATGAATGCTTTCTCCATGGCTTCGCAGCACCTCCTTGAGATACTTTGGGGACAAGTTCAGGGCACCTCGTAATGGCAAACCCCACAGTAAAAAAAAACCTGTGCAAACAAATCCTTTGCATCTCTTCATAATCTCCAACACCATGTTATTCTTGATATGCTGATAGAATTCCTTAACTAACAGCATGCAGGCTGGAGACTTCTGGGAATTGAAGTCCACCCATAAGGTTGAGTCACCCTTGGTTATAAGGATGAATTATGAGGAAAGGCCACGTTTGACTCCATCCTCAGTCATGGAAATTCCCTGGCTGATTATGGGCAAGTCATTCTCTCTTATCCCAATCTATTTCACCAGGTTATTGTTATGGGGATAAAACGAATGGCAGTATTTGTCTAAGCAGCTTTGAGCAAAGGTGGAATATCAATCTACCCAAGAAATAGTCTTCTCCTGGGACGTCCCATCTAGTTTCCTTGGTGACAATTTAGACATGCTCACCTCTCTGCTTTTTTCATTTGCTCAATCTAAACCTACACCCTTGAGATCTCCTCGTGGTCTCTCATCCCAGCTTGATTAGTTTTCCCAAGCTTGCCCAGCAGGGCTGGGAGCAGCCCGTCAACTGGACAACCCCTAAATAATGTCTTTGAGCAGGTACTCCTCCTCGCCGGGCGCGGCTGCCAGGGCACGGCTCCCTCACCACCACCGCCTCCCCGAAGGCTTCCATTAGGTAGCAATGCGCAACCCGGGGGGGCGGCAATCCTCCTCAGGTGATGCTCTCTCCTCATACACAACTCGACCAGGGCAAAGCAATAGATGCAATTTACATAGGCTTCTGTAAAGCCTTTGACTCAGTGGTACATGACAAACAACTTCTAAAAGAAGGCTTTCCTGTCCCAGGTACCGTTTCATACCCAGCCCAATCCCTCCAAATGTGAAAGATCCTTTATCCTAGCCAGTCCTGCTTCTTCAGATCCGGCCTCTGCTGCCCCTTTGCCCCATCAGTGCCAAAGAATTGCTGGAGCAAAGAAGACCAAGCGTCAGTAAAACCGCCAACCCCCTCCTCCTCCTCCCAGACATAGGATTTCAATAGCCAAACAGGAAACTCTGCGTACATCTCTCCCATCACCTCCTCCTCTCGATCCTTTATTACAGAAGATGGGAGAGCTATTTAAAGACCCCCCCAAGCTAACAGGGCAGCTCCGAGCTTCTCCAGCAGTCCTTATCAGCAGCAACAGAGGCTTCCGCCATTGTGGCCTCAGACTTCCTGCCTCGGCTTCCTGTACTAGCTGTCCCACCAGCATCTCCGAGCTGCAACCATAAACCCCCTCCCTCCCATACCGCTGTCCTCCATCTCTGCCATGTCAGCCTGGCCGCCTCACATGTGAGCAACACGAGTGGATTTTCCTTGCTCTCAGCAATGTTCAGAATCCCAAACATGCTACTTGGGTCCCTCCGGGGTACAATTTGCAGTTCTCCACGCACTCATAACAGATCAGCATATAGATTGCCCTGCCTTACAGTGACCACCCGTCCTTTATTATAAAGGCTCCAGTCTTTTACTGCAGAAAGATGTCCTTTAGGTGTATTTATTTTTCGAAACCTCACTTTTGTCCTCTCTCTTTGGGTCATTTCACTCTTGCGGTACCCATGTACCCCTTCACGCAGCGGCTTTTACGTACGTGTGGGAAATGAATTGTCTTCTTTCAATGAATGTGCACGCGCTGTTTGGTTTTAGAACGTGTGTTTTGTTGGACGTTTTTCTTGGTCTGGCTCTCCAGCTTTCTTATGCAAAGCCAAGTTATAAACATAAACAATTATTATTATTATTATTTTTAAATTCTGATGAAACTCTGCCAAATCAGCCCCTTTATCATTTCTTGGTCCTTTGTTTTTTTCCCAAGAAAATATGCTCACCATATTGAAAAGCCTCCTGCTATTTTTCGTGAGTCCGAAGATTTCTGCCTCCCAAGTGGGGAGGAAATTCCTATGGAAGTCTGGACTTATGCTTGTTTGGCGAGGGAAAATTCAATAGAAGACTGGAAGGGGGGGAGATATAATTGGTCCTGGGGGCGGGTGGAGTTTGCAGCACTTATGTACATTAATCTCCGGGGCTGCCATCCATCTATCAAGAGTCTTCTGCGAACTGCATTAAAAATGAACTGTTTCAGCAGTGCGAGACTGGCTGATTATTAGTTTCCCATAATACCCCTGACGAAGCATCCTTTGGGGGCATTGTGGGAAATTGAAAGAGTGAAGAGACTTAACTGCAGGCGCTCCCTGTGATTCTGCTCACACATAAAATGAGAAGCAGACATTGGTCCAACTTATTTCTTTCTTTCTTTTTTAATGTACAAGACTGAGCAAAGATGAAATCACATAGCGTGCCATCTGATTGGGGCTAACCTTACAGATGGAAAAAGACTTCATCTTCCAAAATTCCTAACCGGCACAGCCAGCTCAGTGGGAATTGACTGGGAACTCAAGAAAGTACTTGTTGGTAAAACGCTTGAGTTGTGTATCTTCACTCCTGATATATATCACCCTGTCCGGCTCATATATCTGCAGAATTGATAAAAGAGAGAAGAAAGGTTGATTCATATGGTCACAAAGATTAATTAGTTTAGTTTACTTTATTGTCATTGCACCTTGTACAACGAAATTAAATGCCATATTAGAACTATAAAAATAAAACACAAACACACATCCTTCACATTCTATACAATTGAATTAAACCCCCCTGATATTGCATTAACATTGCTCTATACAGTAGAATTCAATATGGTTACTGTTCTGGGATAGAAGCTGTTTTTCAGCCTATTTGTCCTTGTTTTTATTATCCTGTACCGTCTGCCAGATGGTAATAGTTTTAAAAAAAAGGGTGCCCAGGATGAGATGGATCTTTAAGAATGTTTTGGACTTTCTTAAGGCAGCGGGAGCTATAAAGCTCTTCCAAAGTGGGGAGGGGGCAACCAAAGATCCTCTGGGTAATGATGTTAACCCAAGATGTCAGCTACGATGGTGTGATTCGATTTCTTCTAAATTTTCATTTATTTTTAAAAAAAATTTTTTTTTTAAAGGAAAATAAATAATACTGATACAAATGCAGAAACTACGCCAGCATAAGCAGCAGATTACTGGTGGATAACCAACACATTTCAAATAACTGGCACTCTAAACTATCACTAGTTAATATGTTTTAATACACCATTAATAACTTAAGACATTTCATGACCAATTCCTGTTCACAACATGGAAACCGATAACAGGGGGGGGGGAAAGAAAATGTTTATATAAACAATACATGGAAAAAATACAGCAACTAATGCCTGAAGACTATATACCAAATTAAAATATAAATTCCAGAAGCCAAATTGGGGATGCGACACAATGCCATGCCTAGAAGTATACTGCAGAAACCGTTTCCAAATAAGACTGAATCGTACATCACACTTGTTTTTTTTTAGATAGGAAGTTATTCTAGACATTCCCCATTTAATTAACATTCTTCCATGGAACCAGAGATCGTTTCCAATAAAAAGCCCATAAAATCCTTGCAGCTGTTATCGTGTACAGTGCTTGTTCACGATATTTTGAATAAAGGCAAGGTGTGGTGATGTATAGCAAAAATATCTCCTTGAAATGGAATTACAACTTCTGTCTGTTTTCCATGTGCGTTGCAAATGAAAACAGGTGGTGTGTGGATCACACTGTTGTGGCTGCAATCTTGATGTTTTGACCACATGGATGCAGAATGATGTCACAATGCACAGGATGCGACTTGCTCCCATTCTATCCCTGGACACATCTGCAATACTTAAATCCAATTAAGGAATCCAATCTCTGAGGTAACATCATTTATCTCTGTTGCACAGTCGGACAGATATTTAAACCGAGTTTCGCAGTTTTGTCCACCTACTGAATCCTTTCCCAAGGACTGGCATAGGCAGATGTTGTCATTTGATGGTGTTAAAGGTGTTGTTATAGAATATCAGGTGTTCCAAGTAAAGATGACATTTGCAATTGACTGACAGTGATTTTGTCAATGCCAAGGGTATTCAAATGAAGCTCCAGACGTTTTGGGATTGAACCCAAGGCGCCTATCATTATTTGTACAATCTTTGCTTTCTTTTGCCACAGCTGTTCTTCGTATTTTTTGTTATTATCACACTTTTTAATATAATTTCTTTATTTAATATATTTCCATATTTAACATATATGTCCACTCTGACTAACTACCCTGTTTCCTTGAAAATAAGACCTCCCCAGATAATAAGCCCAACCAGGCTTTTGAGCGCATGCGCTAAAATAAACTGTCCCCCAAAAATAGGCCCTCCCAAAAACCATTTAAATGCATGCACAGCCGGTCCCCGCCATTTTCTCTGGTTGCTTGCTTTGCAAACAACACGAGGTGAGGAGGCGAGGCCGGAGGGGGGGAGGAGGCAACATGGCCCACACACCGCACACGCCCTTACTTAACAGTCACTCCCACAACCCTAGCCACCGCGCCCCTTCTGTCACACTAATGGCAGCCTCAAAAACCATTAGTGAAGAACAGGGAGGCAACGGTGATGATGGGACATCCGGTCGCAATGGCGTGGCCGGGGTGACGGTATGGTGCAGAGTCCTGGGAAGCATGACTGAAACCCCGTGTACGGCCTCAGGCAACCAGCTGATGAGCGGCTGTGTTGCGCTACCAACAGCAGCCATGAGGTGACCACACTCGCCACCCCCTGCACCCCAAAAATAATAAGACCTCCCCGAAAATAAGGACAAGTACTTACCATGTTTCCCCGAAAATAAGACAGGGTCTTATTTTCTTTTGACCCCCAAAATAAGTGCCTGGCCTTATTTTTGGGGAGGTCTTATTATTTTTGAGGTGCAGGAAGTGGCAAATGGGGTCACCTCATGACTGCTGCTGTGTTTTGAGGAGGGCTTGTTTTCAGGGGAGGGCTTATTTTAGCGCATGCGCTTAAAAGCCTGGTTGGGCTTATTATCCGGGCAGGTCTTATTTTCAGGGAAACAGGGTATTTCATGGGAGTCAAAAGAAAATAAGACCCTGTCTTATTTTTTGGGAAAACATGGTACAAATTACTAATGGCCTTCATCTCAAGTTTGTTTTGATTAGAATGTCAGCTCTGTGGAAAGCCTTTTTAAAAAAAAAATTTATCAATGACCCACATGGAAATTTTTGTGGCTAATTCCTTATCAGAGTGGTGGCAGGAGTTAAGTCAATCTTTTGCTGACTGGGAGATAAACTTAATTCTGTATGATTTACCTGCTTAATCTTCACCCTGCAGTCTGTTATTCAAAGGCCAACAGCCCCCCGTGAGTCTGTAATTCCATACAACACTTTTGGTTTCAGATTACATTTATTTTCCCGTTGAGAGCAAGTTCCAAGTCTGTTGCCAAATTCCAGTCTGTCCATACAGGCCTTCTAGCAAAAATCCGATATGCAGAAATGAGCTGGTAAAGTTTTGCATTGCACAGAAGTCTACCCACTCACCTACCACATTTTTATCGCTCAAATCAAGGTGGTTTATGTACCGTGCAGGTGGTCGTTGATTTAACAACCGCAATTGGGGCAGGAATTTCTGTCATAAATCGGGATGGTTTTAAAGCAATCCTCATTTGAATGGAGCCGATTTTACAAGTACTTTGTGGTTGGTCCTAATTCCCTCAAGATTCCCCCTCGTGTCAATTAGACAGAATCAATTCTCCATAATCAAGTTTTAATGTTCTCCCTGGCGGCTAAAAACTTTTTTTTTTAAAAGCCTGTGGGTGTTTCTTTGCAAGTTTTCACGTTGCTTTGCTCTGTTTGGGCACTTCTGCAAACTTTTAAAACTTCATGCATAGATTATATTTTGCTTTATAGAAAGCACTGTGCTATTTTGGCCATCTCGGTAGCAATCCTCATTTCTAAAATCCTGGAAACTGTAGCTCATATCTTGGAGAGGGGGGTGTTAATGTTTAAATTTCCTCCTTCTGTCCTTCGTTTTTGTGTTTGGCCCTTCTGCTGCTTTTCAGTTTAAAAAAAAAAGTGGTGTGTCTAAAATAATTCCAGGTGGGACAATGTGCAGTCACAAGTCTCAGTTCCTTTGGTTAAAATGTGTCTCAGTTTTCGGTTCCTATATTACCATGCTTGAATTGATAAAAAACGCTGTGGTGTAGTTTTGATACAACTGCTTGGTGTGCTGGACTACAATTCCTACCCTATTTTACAAGGTCAACACTGTCCAGATTGTCCCCTACTGCAAAAAAAAAAAAGTTTGATAGTATATACATTCATTCAAGACTCACCTAATATTCTATTGGGAGGGGGGAGGAAAGCAAAGGTTTTCCGTTGCGCAAAGAGAGACAAGGCAACATGCAGAGAATATTCTCTTCCTCTTTTATTCTCTACATTAAATCTGTGAGGCGGGTTAGGCTGAGAGAGATTTTAGTAATAATTTGTGCTTGGAACTCTGCACTAGCCCATGGGCTAATCAATAAAGTAAACTAACTAGACCGAGAGACAGAAACTGACCCAAAATCAACCAGGCTGGTTTCCATGGCTGAGATTGGAAGAGAACCTTGAACAATCCATGTTGGCTGGGGAATTCTGGGAGTTGAAGTCCACATATCTTGAACATGAGAAATACCGAGGTAGAGGATAGAGCAGACTGGTTCCTAGGCAGTGTTTCCTGCTTAGGCTGTGGGTTGGACTAGAAGACCTCCAAGGTCCCTTCTGTTATTCTGGTTCGGAGTTGTTCCAGGATACCAGGCAAGAAACAATGGTGGATATTAGAAGGTATAGATTTCGCCTAGACATCAGGAAATCTTCTCCAAGAGCAAGAGAGGTTCAGCAATGGGGCATGGAGGTGGGAAATACTCCTGCCCTGGAGGACATTCAACACAGGCTAGGTCGCCATTTACCAAGGATACTGGAATAATGGAATTTTTGCTCTGGAAAGGGAATTGTGCTAGATGATTTCAAGGTTCGTTCCCCGTCGGAGTCTGAATCTGAGACGGAAGACGAACAGCTGACAGAGAGTGGGAGAGTTGGCTGTGGAGGAAACCGGGGAAGGGCAAAGTCAGACTGGGCAGAGCAGGGGAGAGGTAGAACAAGGGAGAGGAGATTCAGATGAAGACCAAGGTCCACCCCCTCCTCATCCTAGGGTGCACAAGGAAGAACTCAGAAGAGAGCAACATGGGTTGTGTGGCTTACGAGGAAGGAAAGGGCCCCCGATTCCCTTCACAAGGCACACCTGGGGATGGAGTTTAAAGGAGAGGCAGTTGGGAGGGGCGTTTGTCAGGAACAAATG
>JANHFT010001165.1:205839-243907 GCA_032467955.1 Pseudoxenodon macrops | reverse complement strand
CCCCTAACCATCCTGGTTGCTCTCCTCTGGACTCTTTCCAGAGTCTCAACATCTTTTTTGTAGTGTGGTGACCAAAAGTAAGTAAGTCGAGAACTACCTGTATGTTCTCAAATAATCCCCTGTAGCCACAGTTACAAATGGGAGCTGTATCATTATAAACCATTTATCATATAAAACTGTTCAATATATCATCGCATCAATATAAATTCTGAAATAAAATAAGCGATAGTCCCAATCACAGACAAATGGAATGTTTTTTTTCTTCTGTTTTGATAGATGTAGGCCATGCAATTTAAATTAGAGCCACCAGGGCAGAAATTTTATTCCCGAATCTTCCAGATATATAGAAGATAAAAAGTGATGGGCTGGAACCTGAATTCACATCGCTTCAGACATGACACTCACAAGATTATCTTGGCCAGTCAATGCAAATGCTTGGGATTCCCTATTTCACTAAACCAAATATTATTTGGCTGGTTTAGCAAGTTAATGAACCCAGTCTGGAGAAAGAATAAATACCCACTCTATACTATGTAAAAATATAGTTTGTTTGGATTTTGTGTAATGTGTTGTATGAACCCATGATTTGTTAACCATGGTTATGACATAGTGCATGGGTCAACCAATGATATGTTTTTTCAATAAACTAAGTTTAAACAAATTATAGCTTAGCATGTTGTGGGAGCACAACCACTCTAATTTAACTTGACCTATCCCGTTGTCTTAGGCAAAGATAAATTAAGAAGACAAAAATCTTTATATCATACCCTGAACTACATAAGGACAGAACAGAATGAACATGGAATAACAGCGAAACCACAGCCTAGTCTCAAAAGATACAGACTTGATGTCATGAACTGTTTTTCCCCCCTTTAGTTATATATCATGTCACTTCTCATAACACAATATTTCTTCTTGGGTAGGAAATATATTTAAAGCCCAGTTTTATTTTGTTTTGATTTTAATCCTAATAAAAATAAATAAAATACATGTAGGCTTTATTCTCATTCTGTTAAGTCTCTCTGCCAGATGTTTATACTTAACCTAACACTGAATTTACAATTCTCAAAGGAGTCCCAAAAACTTTAAAACTTGGTAGCCTGTGTAATACATGGATTTTTCAAATAAAAAAAACCAATGCCACAGTGATTTTCTGGAAAAGACAGCTCTTTAATCCTTAAGGGACTCAAAAGGTTAGATACAAAAGTAGAATAGAAAGGTAGATTTGAAAGCTATCTCATTCCCCTCCCTTGTCTAGAAAGAAATCTTCAGGCTTAATGTTCAGTAGGTCGCTCCATGCCATCCAGATAATATTTGTGCATAATTAAAAGTGTTGTTATGAAAACGTATCTGAAAGGATGATGGTTTCAGATATTACTAGCAAGTAAACTACGCCATATGTTCTTTGCTAAAGCCAAACCACAAAATAAAATAGGATCAAAAACATGTGTGGAAGGATAGTTTAAGGAAGACTGCATATGATAAACCATAAGATTAACTCTGAATTCCTCTCTTCCCCATTCCTTTTAAAAAATGTAGTTTGTTAATAGCTTTTATGTGGAAACAACTTTAATTAAGTTGAAGGGAGCAAAGCACTTTGTAAATGGACATTATGTTATGCCAAATGAGGGATTTACTTCTAGTGACTAGTTTGGTGATAGTAAGAAATGTGGTGATAGCATGTTCATTCTGTGGATACAGGCAGTGGTGGGATTCAAATAATTTAATTTCGGCCAGGATCAGGTTAGCTGTCGTGGGAGGCATGGCCCATCCCCATCCTCCAGCTCCACCATACATGTGGGATGAGTCTCCCATGACAACCAACCTGACCCTGGGTGAACTAGCTGTTAAATCCCCCCCCCCTATCAAAGTGGATCCTGGGCGCTGCACTGCACTGCCATGCAGAAACAGGAAACGGAGCACAAGGGAAGGAGGAAAGTGGCCTTCTCCTTCCCTCGCACCGGCCGCTCTGTTGTCTGTTTCTCCAAGGCAGCGCAGCGCCTAGGATCCACTTTGATAGCAGGGCGGGGAGAATTTAGCAATCGGTTTGCCCGAACTGTTGCAAACCAGCTGAATCCCACCACACGATACAGGTACTTGTATGACTGTCTGCTGCACGTGCTAAAATGATACAAAAAACCTTTTTCATTGTTTATTTTTATTACACTTGCTATATTGCTGACTTTTATATCATGACTTGATAGGCACCATCTCCTCTTTTGTAAAAATGACTTGTAGAAAAGAAACTGCAGGTAGCGTAAAAAGGCTGGCAGATTAGCGAAGTCTAATTTAAACAGCTGTTTTAATCATGGAGTTTATTGACTGACCCTGGATCAGTTATGACCTTAGCCCAGTTTTTTTTATGGAACAGTGGGGATAAAGTAAGGGAAGCTCCTGTAGAAAGAATAGTTATAAATGAGTCCCTTATCGGTATATAATCTATTGATTCAGGACTTGGCTGGGCTTTGGAGTAAAAAGATGCTTGAATTACAGCAAAAGTCTGTAGAGATTCTCAGTCATCCAGGGTTGTCCCAAAGGTGCTTTTTCAGGAGGCAATTGGTCTTTCTTATTTTTTCTTTTGAAAATATTTCGCTTCTCCTTCAAGAAGCTTCTTCAGCTCGGACAGGATAGTGGGGAATGGAAGGATTTATATTCCTTGCAGACAGCTTGTCATCTGCATCCTTTTGATTACAGGACTTTGCATCCAGAGGTGGGTTCCTACCGGTTCTAAAGAACCGTTAGTAACTCGGCGATGATGTCAGAGTCAGCTCCGTCAGTGTCTCTGGGGGCACCGCCATCTTGAGTTTTGCTTCTGCGCATGCGCAGAAGCTATATTTTGATTGCTGTGTATGTGCATTTCACGTGCGCGTGCAAGGCACAATCCTGAGCAAACCGGCAGCAAAATGATCCACAACCCACCCCTGTTTGCATCCCAAAGCACGTGGGCCTTCTGACTAGCACATCTAGTTATATGACTTCTGCATAGTAAAAGGATGGGTGATGGTTCTGTTGAAGAAAATCAAGCTGGCAAGACAGTAATATGGAAATCAAGCAGTAGAAGTATGTCTGCCTTGGCCCAAATTGAAATATAATATCATCTGTCTAAAGACATAGTTAACCATGTCTGCCCCTCCTGGCCTCACTTCTACAATGAGGCTGAAAACCGACTAGCAAAAGGGCTACAAATATGAGGAACTTGGGAGAATGGTGTTGCATTTCATCTCTGAGGCTGTCTGTGGCAGTTTTGTCTATGGAGTGCTGTCCATCCAAGCTTTCATACAATAGAATTAACTCTGGGTGTGTAAAGAAAAAATGTCTAGAAGGATGTGTCTCTGCCCAGACTCCACATTCCAAAGCAAAGCTGGCTGAGGAATTCTGGGAGTTGAAGTCCACAAGTCTTAAAGTTGCCAAGGTTGGAGACCCCTGATTAGAGGGCTGCAGTAATGATCTCACCTTTCATTGTGCGATGAAATGGCTTCTTACCTTCTAAACTCAGATGAGGTTTGCTATGACAGGTTCAATAAAAACTGTAGTTTGGCTCAATGACTTCTATCATTTAGTCCTGTTGCTCTGTCAAACATTTTCTTTATAATGCAATGAGTCAGTGCTTTATGATAGATATCAGGGTAGCCATATAGTTCTGCTTTACAACAAGGTTAAAATCAGAGTCTTTTGCTCACAATATTCCCTAGGCCTATCATCTTATTTTGTTGTATCTCCCTTGTCACTATTTCAATCTACAGTAGAGTTTTTAACCCAACTCTTTTCTCATTCTATCTCGATTTTTGCTTTTCCCTTTGTCTTTATTAGACAGCTAATGGTTTCAATAGTTCACACCAGTGGTGGGTTGCTACCGGTTCTCCCCTAATCTAAGAACCAGTAGTGTTGGCGGCGGGATGATGTTATCACGGATGATCTGTGCATGCGCAGAAGCACCATGCACGCAAATTCACAACCCGAACTGGTAGCAGAGGTAAGTAAAACCCACTCCTTGGTTCACAGAGATGGTCCTTATTTACAAATCACATAGCAGATAGTAATTAATATCATGAGCATGTGCACCAGATACCATGAACACCAGATGAGGTAGATTCCTACAATGTAATCATTTGTTTAAAAACAGAAATGATGTTCTGCTTTTTGTGTTGGGGTTTTGAAGTGATTGCATCTGTAGCAGAGGAACTGAATTACGAATGTTTGTAACCAAAGTAGTAAATATTTGTGTATCTGTGCGTACGACATTTACAAAGACACACAAACTTAATTTAAATAATCTTTTTTCCATTTCCTTTTTTTGTTAAGGATGGAGCCCATTTATCCCATCTTTCTTCTTCTCTTGTTCAGTGGACTTCCCCAAATATTTTAATAAAATGATTGTATACGTTACGATGTCTTAGGCAAATCCCTCACATCCTTCTTCCCCAGTTATAATGTTGCTAACTGTTTCCAGAGGGCATCTCCATATGCCACCAGCTGTATCTCATGTCCATCCACTGCTGAGGCAGCCTGAAATAACTGTAGATGCTCCATCTAGAATGGTGTTTTCCCTCTTATTTTACCTCCAGATACTGCTTAAAAGTAATATAGGGCATGTTGATCCCCACAAGAGAGATATGATGTTGTCACTGGGGATGCTTGGACACAAATATTTTATTTGATTGGGAAGGGCCAAACCACACCATTTTCAGATGTTTTTGTGCAAGTTTAGAAAGACATAAATAATCAACTTCGATATAACACAAATCTCATCAGACTAGACAAGTACTTTCATTTTTTGGCTTCATTAATTGTTTCCAATCTTTATCAGACATTTCCCTCTCCTCCCTAATGAAGCTTAGCTAGACAATGTGCTTTGCATTTTTTTCTCTAGATGTTTGTTTTCCATCCTTTGTTACTTGTGTCCTTACGATTTATATTGATATTGTTTCCTAGTATGTTTATTTGTACCCTATGACTAACATTAAATGTTATACCTTATGATTCTTGACAAATGTATCTTGTCTTTTTATGTACACTGAGAGCATATGCACCAAAGACAAATTCCTTGTGTGTCCAATCACACTTAGATTTCAATAAAGATTTCTATTCTATTCTATTCTATTCATCACATAGATCTATTTTCTTAATGCTCTGTCCTTAACCTGTTCTTCCAAGTCTCCCAATGGTGCAATCATGATCCATCTTGCTGCTAGTAAACCTCTTCTCTTTCCTTCAGCCTTTTGCAGCACAAGAGTCAATTTTTCAGAGAGTTGGGTCTTCACATGCTGTGCCCAAAAGCAGGATAATTGGAGTCTGATCATTTGTGCCTTGAGTAAGAACTCTGGGGTTGAATTGTTTAGGGATCCATTCGTTTCCTTTCTTGGCTGTCTATGATATACTCAGGAATTCTCTCCAAGAGGATTCAATACTTTTCCTGTCTTGCTTCTATAAATCCCAACTTTCTCTTCCATAGAGTGTGATGGGGAATATCATGGTTTGTGCTATTGCAATCTTTGTAGAAGTAGTACATAATGGCATTTCAATATCGTTTTCATAGCTCTTCTACCACTGGTGTTTGTCTGTGGCGTATTTCTTGGCTGCTTTTTTTTAAAATTATGATTGTTGATTCTAAAAAGGAAAAGCTTACCATCACTTCCATATCTTCATTGCAGTGGTGAAATGCTACCTACTCGGTCCGGTTTGGGTGAGTAGGTAGCAGCAGCCACCAGTGGTTCAGATAACTGGTGGCAGCCATTGCGCGAAGCTTCGCCCACCTGCCTGAATGTCACTATTTCTGGTTTTTTTTACTTTCTGCGCATGCGCAGAGGGTGAAACAACACGTGTGATGCAGGCATGCGTGCGAGTGAAGCGTGCATTGTGAATCATGCGCTTCTGAACCGGTAGGGAAGTTAAGGAGATTTCACCACTGATTCATTGTCAATTCTAAGGTCTGTTGTTCTACTTGTTTTTGGTACTTTGGTCTTTTACATATTTATTTTTTTCACTGTTCTCTTTGACTTTTAATACTAAGGCTGTCAGATCCTTTGCGCTTTTGGCTTGAGTGGTAGTGTCATCATTATAATACAGGTTTTCTGATGTGTTTTCTGATCTATTTTAAAACCATGCGTCTTCCAACCAAACTACCCTTAATATATATTGAGATTATAGGTTGAATAAATAAGGGGATAATACACAGCCTTTTCACACTCCTTTTTCAACCTGGAGTCAGACTGTTTCACCATGTTCTATCTGTACTGTGGCTTCCTGCCCTATATATACAGTAAGTTTCTCATGAAGGCTATGATATCTGGGATCTCATTTTTCTGAGCATTTTTCACAGGTTGACCTGATTGACACAATTGAAGGTTTTTCTATAATTGATGAAGAACACACTGGCTTATTTTGAATGTTTTTTGGTTTTCTAATTTATCCAGTAGTAATCAGCAATAATATCTCATGTTCCTTGACCTTTTCTAAAATTGGCTTGAAAATCTGATATCATTTTGTTCATGTAGGATTCATGTAGACATATTCTTAATTCTTAAGAATATTGCACACTGTGGAAAGTTTCCTCTTTTTTGATATTGGAATGTAGATTGATGTTTACCAATTAATTGGCCAATGTGTAATTCTCTAGATTTGCTGGCATAGCTTCATTAGAATATTGAGTGGTGGTTGTTTTTTTGGTGCTTGGCATATTCCTGTGGGTATTTTATCAATTCCTGTAGCCTTCTAACTTGGTAATGACCAAAGTGCTGATGTAACTTTATCTTCCAATAGTAGAGATTTTTGTTAAGAAATAAATATCTTCAAAGGTGTTTGGGATGTTGACATCTTTCTGTACAGTGGTTTAACAGTTTCCATTGTACTTCGATCTCTTTTGAATCAGTTATTATCTGTCCACTGTTAGTTTTATTGTAATATTTTAATTGCCAAGAGTCACAGGACTGAAAGAATAAAAATCAAATGAATTAATAAATATGATATAATGAAATACTATATAATACAAGTGACATCTTTATTGCTGCATGCAAAAAGTGCTTCTCATAATGATCTTTTCTTCACTAACTCCCAAAGTAATACAAGAAAATCATCTAATGCTTGCCATTTTCATATAAGTCTAGAATCCTGCTTCCAATTAGTGTGGCCAATATGGGTCTAGATGGACTAATTGTTAATTCAAGGCTGCTTCTTACATTTCTAAACCCTACGTAAAAGCAACAATAACAACAACTCTGTTGATTTTGTTGTAAAGCAGGAGGTTAAATAGCAAGTACTGTCCTTTGTATTTGTGGAACTTACTGGGACAAAATGTCTGGTAGATCTATGAAAGTCGTTCCATATCTGGATTGTCTGCAGTATTCTGTGCACTGTCTTTTACAAGCCCATTGTGTTGGATTCTATAAAGCTCTGTCCTTTAGAAGTACAAAATAAAATCAATTGTAGACAGAAAAAAGGAAGGTTTTTCCCCTTCTCTGTTTTATTATCCCGAGTTACCAAATTGCTGTTTTATAACAATAACTGTACATTAATTATGCCAATTTTCCCCACATGATGACAGATTACAATGAGCAATTCATCATTGTAACATATTAATCGTGAGTATTAGTTTTTAAACGGAAGAATCACATCTGTAACATACTTGTCAGATTAGTGAAAATTACCACAATGATGAAAAATAGCCCCCCAGCTTCTACATGCATTGACAAAACAAGTGGGGAGAGGGGGAGAAGCATGATTTGCTATCCCAGTATTCTGTAACTACAGGCTGTTGTAAAGAATGATAATTTTATCTGGATAACTGAAGCATTTGGGATGAGCAAGTATGGTTGTACTCTTATTTAAGAGAGAAAAGGTTTCTGAATGTAATGTTAAACTATGGAATGTCCCTTGGATTCATGCAGTCTCCCTATTTGCTTTGGGTAGGTTTGTGAGGAGGAAATTAGGAGTTGGGTCCAAGATAGTAAGTATGGCTATGCAGAGCTTTGAAGGGGTGCTCTAAATACTATTTAGAAATGAAGCATTGAATCAAAGCAAATAAAAGAGTCATTGATGTACTGCACACTTTGGGAAGACAATGCAAGTCACCCTCCAAATGGATTTGGCTGGGTCTTCAATGAAAGCCTTTGAGATGGTGAAATGCCTGCTTTGCATTACAAACTACCTTCTGCCATAGTTCAGGGTAGTTCTGCTTTAAGAAAAGAGAGTTGAGATGAATGCCTGCCTCCAAAATGTTCAATTCCAGACAGATTAACTGCTGAAAACTAGATGCAGGTAGTGCTTGACTTACGGCCACCACTGAGCCCAACATTTCTGTTCTTAAGTGAGACATTTGTTAAGCGAGTTTTGCATCATTTTACGACCTTGCCATAATGGTTAACTGAATCACTGCAGTTGATAAGTTAGTAACCCAGTTGTTAATTGAATCTGGCTTCCCCGTTGACTTTGCTTGTCAGAAGGTTGCAAAAGGGGATCACATGACCTTGGGACACAGCAATGGTCCTAAATATGAATTAGTTGCCATGCATCTGAATTTTAATCACCTGTTCATGGGAAGGCTGCAAAGGTCGTAACTGAGAAATGGTCATAAGTCACATTTTTCAATGCTATTGTAACTGAACGGTCACTAAACAAACTGTTGTAAGTTCAAGGGCTGTCGGGTTTAGTAGCTTGTAAGTCTGCTAGACTTGCACGGTTATTGCGGTCTAAGAACTTGTACTGAACACACTCAAGCTTTTGTATATTGCTAAAAATCTAATTTCTCCCTTTTTGTGGTCATCTGTGTTTTGTCAGATCAGGAAACCTATCTTTTTCAGAACTGTTTTCAAATAGCAATTCTCCAATATTCTGATCTGGTAAGATGTGAATCTGAAATTTCTCTTACCGGACAGCCATAAACGCATTCCATTTTAATGTTGCTGTTCATTAATATCCAAGGTAAGTTTTCTTACGTTACAGGTAGTGAAGATGGACAGCTGGGTGATGACGATTCATATGCCGTATACTGTGGATGCAAATGCAGATCCTCCGAGTCCACAGCAGTTGCTGATTGCTTTTAGGTTGCTGATTGTTTTACATGAGTTGCTGGTCAGAAATGGTAAAAGTTAAGGTAAAAAAGGAATTGTAGCAATTGGTGGAGACAACTGCTGATGCCTGGCAACCACATCTTCGTTTAAAAAATTCTGCAAAGAATTTTGGGATCTAGCATCCATGGGGAGTAAAATGCTGAAAAATGTTAGGATTTAAGTACGGTAGCTATGAAGTGATTGTTTATATTCATTAGCAAAAATAAGGTAATCAATGCATGGCATAGGAAAATAGGTGAAAAGGACTATAAAATGGCACACAGCATTGTGGGCTGGACACTAATAATTTCTAGGTCTGTCAGCCTTGCACCTAAGGAGCCATGCTCAACACATGCATGCTTTTATACTATATATTGCTCAATCTAATTTCTGACTTGTATTAGTAGGGACTCATTTATACTGCGTCAGGCCAAACCTGTTCAGAATTGTTCAGCTAGCAATTGTTTATCAAGGTCTTCAGTCTTCATATTTCCTTGACCTCGTACTTAAGTTCTATTTGGTAGTGATGTCAATTAATGAACATGAGATTAAAACTAGCCCCAGATTACAAGGATGCTGATTTATAGATTGCTATTTTGTTCACTGCCTACATAAGCAACATGATTTTAAAACTGCCATCTGCAAGGCAAATAGGAAATATTTTACTTGGATGAGAGAAAGGCACATTTTTAAAACAACAGTTTTGTTCAGTAACAGTTCTAAATATAAAAGTGTATTTTTGCAATAGTGGCGAGTATCTGTAGCTCGGGTGTGGGATGACGGTGAGGGTTCGTTCTCCAAGCTTCTGGGTTGGTTTCTGAACGTTTCATTACCAGTCTTGGTAACATCTTCAGCAGAGTTTAGGAGATGACAGACAGTGACATCCCCTAAACACCGCTGAAGATATTACCTAGCCTGGTAACAAAACTTTTGGAAATCAATCCACAAGCATGGAGAACAAACCCTCACTCTCATAAAAGTGTATTTATATTTAAACTGTTTTCAAATGGTTTTAGCAGGAGGACATTGTCACACTTTGCTATCCCCACCATAATGCTTCCTCTTAAGTTTTTATAAAGAAGGACTTCTGGGGTATATCCTGAAACATTGAAGAATTGCAAGAGTTCTTAGGAGAATTATATCCCTGTGGTTAGTGTAACTCATCACTAGTACTGTATGATAGAGAGAAAGACAGGAAGACTTTAAAACCTTTTTCCCATTCTTCTGCTCCTGCTCTTCCAAATAAGCTTCCAAATAAGCAGAAGAGGGAAATGCACTGGATTCCTAAGAGGATTTCAACAATTTCCCCAATGTTTTGGACATCTTGAAAAAAAAATATGAGGGCAATAGGAGAAGAGCCATGGGGAAATTGCCTATCCTTAATTGCTACAGTATTTAGTCTCATGACTTCAATCTTATTGAAGATTTTTCTTAGTAAGAAATGACAAAGGCGTTTTTTGGAGGGGTTTTTTTTTTTTTTGCAGGGTCAGGATATTGGCATGTAAATGAAATACTGGAAATACAGCATCTTCTATTTTTCATTTCAGTTCTATTTATTCCTAGGGTGCAGAGATTTATTTAAAATTATTTAAATTCTATCATTCAGATTCTTTACAAAAGAGATTTTACATAATGTTTTTGCCTTTTTATAATTAAGCCACTTTACATCAATTAAAACAGGAATAAAGAGAAATGGAGAAGCAGTTTTCTTTCCAAAAGAACAAACTTGATTTTCTTCCAAAAAGGGATGTATTTTTAACATAAAGCTCTTTTTTAAAAAAAAGTTAAGAAAGTCGTTGTCATAGCAAATGTCAGTTTTTGAGCATTTTAAATGTTCTCATAGGTGTTCATCAGGACTCAAGCAGAAGGAAAGCTGCTTTGGAAAGATACCAGCTAGACTGATTATAAAAATTCATTTTGGCTTTAAATGTTTTAAATCTCTCCTTTTTTTAACATCTAAAGCATTTGACACACCACTTATATTCTTCCAGATGTTTATATGCATAGTAGCTGTTCAGTCTCTTGAAAAGGCCTTTTGCACCTGACACCTTTAGCTTTATTAGGAAGCTTAATGGTGCTCAGCCTATATGCGGCAGGAAATTGAATGGTGTTCTACAGGAGTCACATAAAACCACCCATTGACATTCTTCCCCAGGACAGTCTGCTATGGGAATAGCATTGTCTGTCTGGTGCACATTGTAAAAAAAAACCTTGTAAGAAAGAACCCTGCTCATATGAAAAGGACTCCTAGACTTCAGGTTGATATTTAGGGTTCATCTGTTGTGGTGGTTGGTGATGGGGTCAAAGCAGTCAGATGAAAGCCACATTGTGCTTCAAATTCACTCTCAATGTTGCACATACCCAAAAGGAGGGAGCTCCCAGCACAACAACAGGATGCTGCTTTTTGCCATTGTTTAGAAAATTGTTAAAGGCTGGTTGTCCTCCCAGGCATTGTGGATAAAGTGATTATTGATTATTACCACCACCATCCAGTTAATGGCTGGTTAATAGTTGCTGTTTTGTTCTTCTAGTCAGTTGTGTAAACATTGTCTTTTTGTTAGCTAACCTGGACAGACAATCAGACAGACAGACAGACAGACGAAGTTTGGACATCCATCTTGGGGATATTCATGCTGAACTTTAAGCACACACTAAGGGCATCTATCAGCAGCCAAGGTTTAAAGGAATGTGGAGATAAACTTGAAGACAGGATGGATTAGGGGGGAAATGACATGTCAGTCCTAGGAAAGTAGAAGTTGTGAAAAAGAGAATAAAAATTCCACCCCATTCTATTTGGTATAAGAACAGAGATGGGGTTATTTTTAGTCTCTTTTTCAGGTTTTCCACATTCCCAGGATTGAGCTGTTTTTGTCTTCATGGTTTAGGCCATTGATGGCGAACCTATGGCACGTGTGACAAAGGTAGCACGCGGAGCCATTTCTGAGGACACATAAGGCACGGCACTGTCAACTCCATTTTCAGCCTTGATTTTTGGCCGTTTTTTACCTTCTGAAGGCTTCAGGACGCTTCCCTGAACCCCACGATTTGCCACAACAGGCAAATCGAAGTCACTTCCAGTTTGCCTATTGGGCCACTTTTTATCCTCCGGAGGCTTCAGGACGCTTCCCTGAAGCCTCCGGAGGGTAAAAACGCTCCAAAAAGCAAACCGAAAGTCTGTTCCCGAACTTCCGGTTTGCCCATAGGATCATTTTTCGCCTTCAGGGGGCTTCCCTGAAGCCTCCGGAGGGTGAAAAACAGCTTAACAGGCAAAACGGAAGTCCAGTTGGGCTGTTTCTCACCTTCCGGAGGCTTCATGGAAGCCTCCTGAACCCTCTGGAGGGCGGAAAATGGCCCAATGGGGGATGGGCGCATGCGCAGTGCAGTGTGTGTGGGTGTTGTGTGGCATTTTTGGCACGCAAGAAGAAAAAGGTTAGCCATCACTGGTTTAGGCTGTTCTTCAACAATAAAATTTCCGCATTCCTTTATATAAGAGGACATCTGCAGCATCTCCTCCTCCTCTGACCCATGGAAGTTGAGGGATTCTGGGATGGTAGTATGCACATGTGGCTGGTTCATTTGGCATTGAAGCCCTGCATGTGTAGTCAGGCAAGCAGCAGGTAGATTTTGCATTGGCTGGTCCAAGTGGTGTGCAGGACAGCATGAGTGACAATTGGGCACATAACAAAGAGGTTCCTTTATAGAGAGTACAGTGGAAAGGGAAGAACAAAGTACAAAAGAGAAGCAACTGCCATGCCCCCAAAATGTAGAAGTTCTAGATATATGTGTAGTTTGTGCGAAGTTTCCATTGCTTATTCTCAAGGGATACATCATGGCAGAGGTGTCCATCTGCTGAATCGGATTGGAACTATGGAGTAGTCCCCTGGAACAAGGCATAGAGCAGAATCTGAAAAGAGTGTGGTTTTGTTGGAGAAGACCCAAATGCCCAATAAAAAGTTCAGTTAAAGTTCAGTTAAACTTTAGGCTGTAAAGCAAGGCATAAACTCTTTGGCTTGCAAAAATGTACCTCCAAGTGTATTGTAGGACAAGGAAGAAGGCACAGACAACAAAAGTTTGCAAATATTATAGTTAAAATGGATTGTTAAAGGAAACATTTACTGCAAAAGTTATAGAATATAGAAATTTTGTGGTTACCCATATTGCTTGAGTATTGCAATATGTATATGTAGAAATTATACAAATTATACAATTCTATAAAACTACTGCATCAGTTTTGGTCATCACAATATAAAAAGGATGTTGAGAGTCTGGAAAAAGTGAAGAGAAGAGCAACAGATATTATTGGGGGTTGGAGGCTAAAAAATGTGAAGAAAGGTTGCAGGAATTGGGTATGTTTCTAGTTTAGTGAAAAGAAGGATTGGAAAGATATGATAACAGTGTTTCAGTATTTGAGGGCTGCCACAAAGATGAGGGGGTCAAATTATTTCTCAAAACATCAGAAGGCAAGAGATGAACAATGGTTGGAAACTAATCATGGAGAGAAGCAACTAAGGAAAATTTCCCTAATTGTGAGGACAATCAACCAGTGGAATGACTTGCTTTCAGACGTTGTGGGTACCCCATCACTAGAGGCTTTCATGAAGAGATTGGACAACCATTTGTCTGAAACGGTTTAGACTAGGAGTCAGCAACCTGCGGCTCTGGAGCCGCATGTGGCTCTTTCATCCCTCTGCTGTGGCTCCCTGTCGCCAATTGCTCCACAATTTATAGGGCTTTAGATTAGGATAGGTAGAGGAAAAAGGATGCAGTACTAGGAGGAGTGGGGGAACCGGACTACTGGTCAGCTCCAGAATTGAATGGGGGGCTTCCAGTTAGAAGCTTTGCGGCTCTTTGAGTGTTTAAGGTTGCCGACCCCTGGTATAGACGCTTCTGCTCAAGTAGGGGGTTGGACTAGATGACCTCTAAGGTTCCTTCCAATTCTGTTACTCGTATGTATTCTACATAAATGCTAATATGTTATTGTAAAGGGACAGGAATGACTGTAAAAGAGACATGGGAAAGATATTGTGACCGTGTGACTTGTGGTAAATGCTGTATAAAACCACCACTGGACATGGTGGGATACAAATGCTTTGAGGAGGCCTCCATGTCTCTTTTTTCTGCATAATTTTTATTTATTAAATGTATGTGTTGCCCATCTCACTGCCCAGGGCAACTTTAAGCAGCTTCTTTGACAAAGCTGTTGCAACCTTGATGTGTTCAGTTGGATAAAGGGCACACCAGGCAATGAACCCAGTGCACGCAACCCCCGCCCCCCGCATATGTGCGTATGCATGTCCTGCATTCGCCCCTCCCCCGCGCATCCTGAAAATCAGCCGGCCGGCAGGAGGCACACAGGCACATGCGCACATGTGCAGTGGAGCTGAGCTAGGCAAAGAGGGATCTGCGTGCCAGCTGTGGCACACATGCCATAGGTTTGCCATCCCGGTGTTAGGGGATCCAGAAGAAATCTATCCTCTGAACAATCAGGCTCTGATTTCTATGTTCATGGGCAGGTAAGCAAGTGATACTTGCCTTGCTTGCAAAGGTGGGAGGGGAGAAAAGCAGGGAAACCATCAGCTGAAGAGAATGATAGCTAAACTCCGGACAGAATACAGGTAGTCCTTGACTTACGATCACAATCGAACTCCAAAATTTCTGTTGCTGAGACATTTCTTAAGTGAATTTTGCCCAAGTTTACGACCTTTCTTGCCACAGTTGTTAAGTGAATCACTGCAACTCTTAAGTTTGTTACATGGTTGTGAAGTGAATCTGGCTTCTCCATTGACTTTGCTTGTCAGAAGTTTGCAAAAATTGATCACATGACCCTGGGGCACTGCAACCGTCAAAAATATGTCAGTTGCCAAGCACCTGAATTTTGATCACATGACCATGGGAATGCTGCAAGGGTTGTAAGTTTGGAAAATAGCCGTAAGTTATTTTCCCCCCAGTGTCAATGTAACTTTGTTACTTTGAACGGTCACTAAATGAACTGTTGTAAGTCAAGGACTACCTGTACCTGGTTTACATGGTTGCGAATTCATTGCAATCTGGATAATGATCTCTTATAGGTCTGTAGCTGTGGTATCAGCATGGGAGGCAGGCAGCTTAAAGCTGTTGCACAGCATTGTCCATCGTTTCAGTTATTTTATTGCTGTAAACCCTTTAGAAAGCTAATGGGGCTATTATGCCTCCAGATGGTACAAAAAAGAAAGAGTATAAGATTGCTGGTGGCTAGTACATTACACTAATTCTGCACCAGTTGCTTTTTTCCCCAGGCCTGATTTGGAAGCTGCAAATGAATTAGCTGATGGACCGTCTTCCTTTGTGTAGGCCTCTGCAAACAGGCCCAAAAAAGTGGAGCTGTATACTGTCAAATGGGTACAATAGAATAACAGGAAATATGGGTTTTGTATATGTATTTGTATGTGCATGCTTTAAAACTTTCCACCAAAACATTTATAGTTTATGGCTTCCTTGCTCAATAATTGTCAGTTATCGTTGTTGTTATATCATCTCTTAGTCATCACATAAATAAATTTCCTCCATTATGATTGCTCCCTTCAAGTCTTCTAATGATGCTCTAATTACCTCTGAGCTTAAGTCAATTCACCTTGCTGCTGGTCATCTTCTTCTCTTTTTCCCCTCAACTTTTCCAGCATTAGAGCATTTTCCAGAAAGTAATGTGTCCAAACTAGGATAATTTGAGCCTGGTCATCGGTGCCTTGAGTGAGACTTCTGGATTGATTTATTCAGTGACCCTTTCAGGGTTTCTTTTTCTTGGCTTTCACTGATATTGGTAAGTTTGTAAGTGTCAATTCTGTTTCTATCTTGTTCCTTCAAAGTATAGCTTTGACTTCTACAGTAATAGTATGTGCTAATGTGATTGTGTAGATAAAGACTCATTAGAGCATTTGAATATCTTTTCAAAGGCTTTCATGGGTTCCATAGAATACGATAAAGAATACCATGGACTTGCACTATTGCAATCTTTGTAGGTATAGCTACAGCACAGCATTTGAATATTTTTCCAAGGCCTTCATCACTGGTCTACCAAGTGTTAGTCTGTGGCATATTTCTTGACTCTTTGTTTTTTATTGTTGATGATTGATCCTAAAAGGCAGAGGCTATGTTAATTCTAAGGCTGGTTGTTCTACTTGTTATTAGTTTGCTCTTTTTTATATTTAATTTTAGCCCCATTCTTTCACTATGCTCCTTGACTTTTATTTACAAGAGCTTGCAGATTGTTTGCATTTTTGGCTATCAGAGCAGTGTCATCATCACACCACAAATTATTGATGTTTTTTTTTCCTTCCAGTTTTAAAAACATAGTCATCTTCTTCCAATCCAGCTTTCCTTAATATACATTCAGCATAGTGGCTGAATAAAAAGGTTATCAGTCGAGTCCAATTCTAGGATGTGGTGCTCATCTCCATTTTTTGGCTGAGGGAACATTGTCCAAAGACAATTTCTGTGGTCATTTGGCTAACATGGCTATACATCAAAGGCAGATGGAATGCTGTTACCTTCCCATTGAAATGGTACCTGTCTACTTGCATTTGCCTGTTTTCAGACTGGTAGGTGGGCTGGAGCTGGGGCAAGTAATGGGAGCTCACCTCGTTGGGTATCAAACGTGGGCTGTTACTTCTCCAGCTGACAAGCTCAGCGTCTTTAATAATTGAACCATCATGCTCCCTATTAGTTGAATATATAAAGGAAAAGTATAAACCTTGTCTCACTCCTTTGCCAGCCTGCAGCCAGTCTATGTCACCATGTTCTCTTCATAAATTCTCAGTAATCATTCTTTCAATTACCCTGGGGTAGTAGGTCAGTTAGTCTTTTCAGAACACTTAGCTTAAAGGCATAATTCCAAAAATTAGGATTAACTTTGGTTGAGCAAACAAGAGTCCTCTTGGGCCATTAAGTCAACAGTTTGAGAGCTCTCCACCTCCTTAATTTCCTTACCCCCTTTTTTAGCTACTTGGGGCTGACTCATGTTGTATTGAGCAGCTGTTTCCTCATGATTCAGTAATGTTGGAAGACATGGGACAGACTAGGCATGTGGGTCAATAGCAGTGGTTGGAAAAGAAGTAGTTTTACATATGACTAAGGCAGAACAAACCAGGTTAATAGTGCAAGATGCATTATTTTGCTTTCTGTAATAGAATTCATTATTTTGTTTTCTATAATAGAAGAGGCATAGAGATAGAACATATGCTTTATACATAAGAGATTCCCCCATCTTCAGTATCTCTAAATCAGGGGTGTCAAATTCGTGTTGTCATGGCATTGTCACATGACATATCGGGACTTTTTTGTCCTTCGCTAAACTGGGTGGGGGTGGAGCCAGCACATGACGCACCTGGCCGATGGGCCATGGGTTTGACACCCCTGCTCTAAATAAAGACAGTTAGCAGTGTCGAAGATTACCTCTACGTGAGACTTCCAATAACTCCGCAGTAAAAAGCCGGTTAGATGAAACAACTGCTAATTCAAGTTAGGCAAATTTGCACAGCTTCTGAGTTTAATTTAAACCTAGCAGTCTGTTTTATTTTAAAGTTTAACTCCTGCTTTACAGCTGCAAGAGTTTGACAACATAACAACTAAAGGGATGATTGAGCAACTTGACATTCTTTTACCAGAGCATACTGTAAAAATATTTCAAAGTCAGTTTGACACCTGGGAAAGAAAACCTTAGATCAAGAAATGTCAGTTTGGCACTTCACAGAAAGAGAAGGATATGATATATTATGTCATTCAGTAACCAAGGTGGTACAAACCAACACCAATAAACTTCCCTTACTGAGTGCTACAACACACCATATCCTTGGAAAGTCCAATCAAATGGATCATTATAGATGTTTGTAAAATGTTGTGACATGGAAGTCCCAAAATTGAGACTGACCCATATTTCTCCATCTCACTTTTATGGTTGAAAATTCTCCTCTTTATCTGGATTGCCCTGCTGGTTTTCTTTGATGTGAAAAAACTACGTTTGGAACTGATAAATGGAATGATAGGCACTCTAACTGTGATGTTTTTTTCTTAGGGCAAATGAGGGCAGGGTTTTTCAATCTTTAAGGTGATATCTGGTCCGTGCTATATACGTTCCAGCTTTCTCAAAGGAATCCCCATAAAACTATGGTCTTGTGGATTTCTCATAATTATACTCCACACAAAATGACAGTCCCTTTATGGGAAGGATTTAGGGTTAATTGCATATAAGGAGGCTGTGTCACAAAAGTGAGCAACTTTTTCTGCTTAGGATCCACGGTATGATTTGTTATTCTCCCTGAGGCTGGCAGGGAATGTGGCCAAGATTGTAAGGCAGGGGATTGAGAGGTACCAGGGCAAAATGGGTTCCTTAAACCCTGCAAAGACATATCTTTCATTCTGCTATTAAAAGTCTGGGAAATTAAGTGGATGAGTGAAAATTTCAGACCCTTTGTTTTTTTTAAAAATAGTCACATGAAATTACATCTTAAAACCCTCAAAAAATAAGGAAAAAATTTCCCACTTGAGTTGCTTTTTTATTTTGCTTGTAGATTGAGTCCAGGGACCCCTCTTTGTTCCACCAGGCCATAGGTTACTCCTGCCTTGCTAGTTAAAGCTTATTATTTTAGATAAAAGGGAGTTGCACCATTAGAAATTTCTTTTTCTTTTAAACAAAGAAGGCTTAAGATTAAAGGAGCCTGCCTCTTAAATCTACCCATTTCTTTTTCTGGAGTTTAAATAGCATCTTCTTCTCATTTCAACTTGCCTGCAATTTGTTAAACTGCTCTAATGGCTTATTGAAAGTCCTCATATATACCATAATCCTCTCGTGTGTCCTTAACATCTACAAACATTGAAAGTCCTTTCAACCTGATTCGATTTGGGGTGTGTCGTGTTATGTCAAAAACATTAAGCACTCCGAGAAGTGCTCCACTACGAAAATAACAACCCAACTTCCCCCAAGAGGAGCTGTGTAAGAGCATTATTCAGATGGGTACAAATGTACTTCAACAACACAGGACAGCAGAAAATAGAAGCAGACCACCTATTTTATTTATTTCATTCATTTATTTTTTCACAAATAAATGAATGAAATAGACATCCAATTATGGGCCCTAATAGTGACTGTGTAGGACAAACAGGCAGAAGACTAGCAGGGTGCATCCATGAACACTAACTAGTATTCAAAAGACACAGTGAAAACTCCTTAATCTCACAACACATGGACAGACTCAACCCCAGTTTCAACTGGGATACTTTGAGCATTCTAGACCAACCTAAATCCAAAAATGCTAGGGAATTCCCAAGCCATTCAAAAGAGAGAAACAAAAAGCTAAGAAGGAAACAAAAAGACAAAAACAAAACAAAAACACATCTCCTTCAATAACCAGGGAGCAAGCCCCACACTCACCTGCACTGATGATGTTACCTAATCAGGTAATGAAATATCTGCAAGCAAACAACCAAGTTCACTGAGCACCAATAACTACACAGTTCAATCTTGAACTACACATATTCTCTTACATCTAAAGACGGATGCTTATGTGGATACCCTACCCTGTCAGCTGTCCTCAATAAACCAGAAACACAACTAGATGAGCGAATTCTACTTCATTATAAGATTATATTAACAAAATCTTGTATATCTAAAGGTACAAACTCCCCGCCACCATTTTTAACTATCTGAACAATTTAGGGTAAGTCCTTCCTAAATGTCTTTCTCTGACCATTAATAGCATTAGCAATAGCATTTGTATACATAGGCATTTATATACATAGCATTTAGACTTACATTCATAGTACTTTACAACCCACTCTAAGCGGTTTATAGAATCAGCATATTGCCTCCAATAACCTGGCTCCTCATTTTACTGACCTCAGAAAGATGGAAAACTGGGTCAACAGTTTTCCGGTCAGGATCGAACTCCTGGCAGTGGGCAGAGTCAGCCTGCAATACTGTATTCTAACCATGGCTCTTTTTTAATCCTTTGGGGACTCCTGCCTCTTTTGTTTGATTGTTTCCTAGGCAGCATCTCTGTCATCCCCAAGGTCATCCAAATTCCATTATACTTCCGTAAAGAGATTAAGGCTTCACTGAACCAGTAACTCCTTTGAAGAGCTTTGATATATGATTGCCTTTATTTGCATTATTGCTGTTTTCTTATTCTTCTTTTGTTTGTTTTGCTTTTTTCTATGTACTAGTTTGAAAAGGGGGGGGTAGCCTATATATGAGTATTGGATAAGACCAGGTTAATTTATTATAGATTATTATTGCTAAATGTTGTGTTAAAAAGTTATCTTTGAAATTCCAGGTCATTGTTTTAAATTCCTGCCTCTCTTCATGTAACACAAGGCAAGAGCTGCTCTAGAATCTTAAGAATGATCCTTTGAAGCTTGCAGTTTCCTTTGAGTTTATCCATTTGTGAAACTGTAGTTCTAGATAAGTGTTCTTGCTCCAGGCTTTCATAAACTTATTACAAGTATGGACAGAACTTGCTATTACCAAAGCAATACCCATTAAAACTTCAAAGCAGTCTTTTAATTTAAATTTTGCCCATTGCAGAGCATGGAACACTCATTTGCAAAAACAGGAAACGGACTGTATGAATATGCACATTTGTGAAAAATCTGTGTTTTTTTTTGTAGACTGAACTAGCATTAAGTTTTTATTACCATCTGTAAAGAGTCCAGATTTCCTGTTTTTTCTTCTTTTGGGGTGGTCCCCTTAATACACAAATAAATGTTGGTTCTGCACTTCAACAAATGTATGCAGATAATTCTGAAAGGCAAGGGTGTTTTTAAATGACTATAGAGCTGTGATGGCTAACCTTTTTGCCATCGAGTGCCAAAAAAGGCGGGAGCATGTGTGTGCATACCCACGCCCATAATGCAATGTGCCCCAACCCCCACACATGCACGTACAACACCCCCTTCTCCCACTTTTGGCATGCTATGGCACAGTGAGTTTTTCACCCTCCCCAGTCTCCAGAGGCTTTCTAGGAATCTGGGGAGGGCGGAAACGGCCTTCCGCACCTCCCTGGAGGCCCTCTGGAGGCAGGAAATGGGCCATTTCCTGACTTTCAATGGGACTGGAAGGCTCAGTTTTTGCTTTCCCCAGCTTCCAGAGGCTTTCTAGGAACCTGGGGAGGGCGAAAATGGCCTCCCCCACCCCCACAGAGGCCCTCCATAGGCCAGACATGCCTCTCAGAGCCTCAACGCAAGCCCTTTACTTACCTCAAAATGGGCCGCGTGGAGACTCCTGGGAGGGGGATGTGCATCATACGCATGTGCGCTGGAGCTGATCTATGGCAATGGCTCCCATGCCGACAGATATGGCACCGTGGGCCATAGGTTCACCATCACAGCTATAGAGAAACTCAAATAGAGAGTGAAAAAAAAGAAGATCCAAATTGCTACCACTGAGAAACAAGAGAGAGATATGAAGCCTTCACAGCTTTTGCAGAGGATTTTTTTTTAAAAGACCATTGTATTTATTATTGGTTCCAACAAATCCTCCTCCTCATAAGATTGAGCCATCAGATCATCTGTACTTGGTGCCTTCATGTTTGATTTGTTTTATTTCCTGTTTTGTTGTTTGGATAGTTATAGACTTACTCAATATTACTATATGTTAATCATTAAATTCTTTAATAAATTTTCATGGCTGCTTTATCAGTATTATCCACAGAATAGAATTTCTTGAAAAAAGCCTTCCAGTTCATCTATAATTTGTGAACTTGAATGTAAGAGTTTAATTCCTTTCTTCATTGCTGTCATTGTCTGTGCTTCTTTCTTTTTAATAATCGGTTATGCTAAACATTTCCCTGCTTTGTTTACATATTCAAAAAAATTGTTTAGCAATTTTTTAAATTTTCTATTTCTAATAAATTTCATTGTTGTTTAACTTCATGCAATGTGACTCTTTCATCAGTCAAATTTTGAGTTAATTCTATATATTTGTGTTAATTCTCCTGACATCTAGTGCTTCTTTCAATCTGTTGGTTGTCTTTTTTGTTTTGTTATGTGTTTGATTAAAAGACCTCTCATATATGCTTTGCTCATTTCCCAAATGGTAGTATCAGAGATTCATATTTTATTTATTTGGAAGAAATTCTTATTTGTAATTGTATAGATGGTTTCATGGCGTAGCAACCTTTCATCTTCCATCTAAAGATTATTTCTTTCTCTGGGTTATTATTATTAGCATTGCATTGTGGTCTACATGTGTCATTGGCAGCATCTGTTGTTCTTTAATGGATGGTTTTAGAACCTTGGAGACCCAACAGATATCTATTCTAGAGCGTGACTGATATCTTGCAGAGTAGAAAGTCTATTTTCTCTCTTTTGGATTTTGCAGTCTCCATGCATTTATCAGTGCCAATTCATCCATATATTGGAAAACATTTTGCAGAAGCTTTCCAGCTTTCTTCCCAAAAAGAAGAGGGAATCCCACAAAAAAGAGGGAGTCAAGCTATTCTCCAAAGCACCTGAGGGTAGGACAAGAAGCAATGGGTGGATGCTAATCAAGGAGAGAAGCAACTTAGAACTAAGGAGAAATTTCCTGACAGTTAGAACAATTAATCAGTGGGACAACTTACCTCCAGAAGTTGTGAATGCTCCGATACTGGAAGTTTTTAAGAAGATGTTAGATAACCATTTATTTGAAATGTTGTAGGGTTTCCTGCCTAAGCAGGGGGTTGGACTAGAAGACCTCTAAGATCCCTTCCAACTCTGTTATTCTATTCTATTCCTGTGAAATAATCTGTCAAAATTGAAATCTAACAACCTATCCACATCCATTAACATTTGGAAAAATCTTTATTTGGAGCATCAGAAAGTTTTTAGACCATCTTTCCATTATTTCAAACTTAAAATACTTCCTGCTTTGTCTTTATATTGACCCAATACTTATCAAGTTAGTGTCATGATGTAAATTAAATTTCATTATTTTAGTTTTTTCTATACATCCTTGTCCTAATTTTTTTGTTTTAATCAGTGAACAAGTCCTATTGATATATGAGTTTCTTGTAGGTAGACATTTTGCTGTTTTTGTCAATTTGTTAAAAAATGCTACATTTTTATCGTTAATTTATCCTATTGATATTCAGCAACAGTAATCTCTTGATTTGGAAATCAGACCAACTATATCCAATTATCCTTCTTCATTGTCAACAGTATTCCATTCCATGCTGAAACATTTTGGCCCAAAATGTCCTGTGCTGTTAGGTATTTTTGCCATCAGAGTGCTTTTGAAATAGTGTTTATTAGAGCTTTCTTTGTGACTACAAAAAACCTTCCAATGCAAGTGGTATCTTCCCTCTGAATCTGAGTTGTTATGTTCTTGAAGTAGCTGTCAGTGATGCAAATTGTTTTCTTAAAAAAATATTGAGGAAACATTTTGAAATACTGGCTAGAGTTGTAACACGTAGTGAGAGCTGCATTTTTTTTATTTCTGGAGGGCCATTGACTGTCCCTCCTTGATGTAAAAACTGGGATATTTAATTCCAGCTTTCAGTGTCAAGATCTCTAATGCTGAAAAGACAGTGATGACATATTATGATTTTACCTGAACATTTATAACTTTATGGATTAAAGAGGTAGCATGTTCTATGGTCTTAATCTTGCCATTTACGGACTGAATCCTTATCTGGCTGATTAAAATGCCCAGGAAATGGGCCAGAAGCCACATAGTAGCCAATAATTCTTTGAGACAAGGTGAAGTTACATTGTCTGCAGCTTTGAAAGAAGTGCCAGTCTCAATTCTTAAAAAGCCAAATTTGAATCTGGAACAATGGGAAAACATGTGATTGAAATAACTGAAATTTACCTTACTGTATGTTGTAAACTAAAATAGGATATTTACAAAATGATGACATTGGTATGTGACTCCATCAAAATTATCTAGAATGTATAAAGATCAAATTTATGTTGAAAATGTGAACAATTGAAGGGACATTTTATCATAATTGGTGGATTTGTAAAAAAAAAAAGCCAGAGGATTTGGGGTTCAAATATATATGTATAATCATGCCATTCAAGGTCTTGCAAAAAGATAATTCTTCTTTACCAACTATGCTGTGTGGTTGTAGTTCAGTTGTATCCTCAAAAACACTTTGTCATTCCCTTGCCCAAAGCCAGCTACTTTCAGTACTATATCACTACATATCCCTGCATTCACCAGAATATTGGGTATCTCTGTATTAGTCCCATATATAATTGCATATCCAATATTCTCCCCATACAAATCCTCATGCATGTTTTAAATTTAACATCAAGCAGAGAACTACTGTAAGCTTCAATTTTCTCAAAAATGAGCTAGTTTTCTACATGTGGAGATAGTTGTATTTGTTTTTAAATGCTTCTATAAGTTCAGAAGATGACCTTGCTATATATCCAAGTGATAATGGACCAAAATTCTAGAACCTCAATCACCTCATTTATCTAATGTGTAGATCAAATTTCCAATGAGTAATTTTGGTATCTACCTAGCATTCGAGGCTGAGGTCACTTCAAAATCATGCCTAAAATACAGAGATTTTGAAAAGAGATTTTCATGAAAAGAGATTTTATAACTACATATTATAAACTAACACTGTTTGTTCCAACTTTTATTGATTGAGACTTCTTCTGCTTTAACCTCCTGCGGCATCTAAAAATAAAAGACTAAAATCTGAAAACTAAGCCTGATGAAAAAGTGTTTCAATTGTTATGTACACTTACTACCATTTATCTCTGGAAAAACACAAACACACATGCCAAGAAAGAAAAACAATATGATGTCTACAATATAAAGGAATACTTATCTTGTTTTAACAGGGATCAAATAAATGTCATCAATCCAGTTCAGAAGAGGTATGTATTAGTTTGTTTAAATTTAGCTCGTTTTTAAAAGACAAACAATTATTCAAGACTTGATCCCTCACCCATCTCAAAAAAGCAGCAGAACTATATTCTAATTACATAACCCAAGAGGAATTTTAGACAATGTTAAATTTATTCTGGGCCAGTCATTTCCAATCCATTTGCTTTCATATGTCTTGAAGCTTCTACTCTGACCCTAACCAACATGGGCAATTAAAAGGCTGAATTGTAAAAATAGCAGTGGCTTTTTTAAATTCCATCTAGAAAAAAAAAGATATGCTATGGTATATGATGATAAACCATCAGTCTTTAATGGTTTACCTTGCATATTTATACATCATGTTTGATAACTGGAATTTTAGCTGGCAATAAAGAAATTGTTTTTAAATATGTTTCCTAGCCTAATTAAGAGGTCTTCAAGCCAGCAGCACCAACACCATCCTAAACTCAGCAGGAAGTTTGTTCTGGAGCAGAGATCATCAACCCTTTGGACCTCAGGGACCACTAAATTCATAATTTTAAATCCCGCAGACCACTAATATGATTTTTAAAAAAAGATAAATAGTATTTTAATGCAATATAAAAATACAAATAATTTTTCTGCGGAACACCAAAATTTTCTCATGGCCCACTGGTGGTCCACGGACCAGCACGTGATGACTGCTGTTCTAGAAGGCAGGAACTATGGCAGAAAATGTATGCCACCTGCTCCTCAAAAATCAGCATTTAACAGATTTTCCAACTACTGGAAAGAAATTCCCTATCAATAACTGATTGATAAGGAATCCCTCTTAGCAGTGCTAGTGCTCATTGACTGGGTTTGCTCACTATGCTCATTGGTTTCCTGAAACTCTGCTTTTTTCTAGAGATGGGGACAAACTAGTTGAAAGAGCCACTGTTAGTGTTCCATTCCATTCCAGATCCACCTGATCCATCTTTTATAGGATTGCTTCAGGGACCCAGAAGACCTATGTTTCCAAAGTTTTAGAAGGCAGCATACTTTGGTAGTTTGATTCAGCTTCTGTAAGACCCAACAGTGTCCTTTGAGATTATACTGCAATACACTAGGTTCATATCCAGGCCTGGAGAAGGAGTGGTCTGGCTTCAGATGACTCAAAACAGTTTCCTTCTGAAATAAAATGAAAAGCTGGGAAGTATGTGGGAACGCTGGAATGGATATCTTTCTCTGCAATTATCCTGAATTACATCAGTTATAAAAGGAGATGGACAAAGACTTGAGCAATGCAAGGTAGGGAGATGGAATTTCCTTTTCCCTTATTAGAGACTGAGGCCTGAGGGAAAAGGATTACTATTCTAGGTAAACCCCCCTCTCAAAAAAGTGGGGGTTAAACAAATGGGTGGTTATGACTAATAAAGCCAGAAAAAAATTCAGAAGAGATAAAAGGTAGAATTGGAAGTATATGAGTCACTTGACAAGCTTAGGTCTCCTGATCTGATTGACAAAACAAATGGGCCAGGATGAACTTGGGGCTCTGACCTAATTATTACCATTTTTTGGCACACTTATTTTTGTTTTCACCAAGATTCTGCAATCAGCAATGCAAATGACTGAGGAGCAATTTGGAATTTGGAATATGATTTACAGGAGGAGGGAGCAAAACAATTATTACTATTTCTGTGTTATTTTACTACTCTGTTGGACTTGCAGACAATAAGGAATGGAATCTGAATTCACAAATAGGTATATACAGTATTCACACCATTGCTTACGAAAGCATAGTTAGTTCGTAAGTGGGAGCTTTCTCCATTTTAGCACACATTTAAATCAAAGGGCAGGAGTCTTTGATCTGAGGGGGGGGGAAAAGCCTTTTTGGATTTGTGCTTATGAGAACTTGTATCTCTTCATCGCCTGCCCCACAACTCTTCCCGTTGCTGCCTACAACAAAATTGTGATTTACAACTGTATTCTACGTTATCAGAAAATAACATTGTTGCATTCCGGCAGCTATCCCCGGATGTCATACATGGTTACCATTGTTTCTGTGGAAATAAATGACTCTTGGTTATCATGGGCCACTCTGACAAGGTAATGTAAAATCATATTCGGGGCTCTGGTGTTCATGATGATAACATATGTTGCTACTAGTACAAAACTGGAGAAAATTCCTTAGAATTTTTGTGTATTGACACATTCAGATTCTAGGTACAGCAAATTAAAGTGTGCTTTTCTTGATAACCAGTTGGGAAATTATACAATCAGAAGGTTAGGTTTCCCATTTCTTTTGTTAAAAGAGGACTGTCATCCTTTGTAAAGCAAATACGTCATTTTCTACAACACCGCAAAGAAAACATTGCTAGCCTGATATTCAAAAATAATCCCTAGCTGAATCCTCAGATAGTTAATAATATCAGGTATGATTTAGCTGCTGCTTTGAAAATCCTGGAATGAAAAACAAAAATCTCTGGCTTCTATCAGGATGGTGCTAGGAATATTTGAAATTCAGGTGGCATTAGAAGAAGGAGATATTTTTTGGGGTAAAAACTATCTTTGGAAGTAGAACTAACACAAATAAGAGAGATTGTGGAGGATGAAAAACTCCTTGATTACACTCAGCTCTAAACCACTGCTACAGGGCAGCTGCTGATGCCCCTGATGTCCTGTCCTGATGCCTAGAGACTGAAAGGATTTGGATGGCACACAGCAGATTGTTTAAAAGGAATCTTAGCAATACAGATTGTTTACTAATTGTTGTCATTGGTCATCAGTAGGATTCTGAGTGCAATTTAAAGTCCGGGTGTTGACCTATTAAGCCCAATAAACTCTAGTGTCAAATTATCTGAACATTTTCCCATTGAAATCAGTGCAGCCAATTTGATTTATTTAGGAGAAACTGCGAGTAGTTCTGTGCCTTAGAGAAGTGTAAGCTTAGAAGGACTGGTTTCTGGATGTTGCTCAAAGCTATCATCTTCTCAACAATATTTGGGCCATGATACATAGGTTTGATTTATAGAGTGCTTTTATTATATATTTTGCACTTTATCCTTTATTTTTAATTTGATTTTGGATGTGTTAATTGTGTCCTTAATTGGGTATTTTTATCTTTGAAAACTACTGAGATTTGTTCACAAGGTCCAAGACATCTTGTGAAATCATAGAGTGAAATACTCAGGAGTTCTTTAAGTATGCTAAAGCAGATTATTTTTTAATAATCTGGCCTTCCTCTTCCTGTCCTGCCCTGCCCTGGTGTTGCCACCCAATAGTGCCTAGAAAGCTTGGAAGCTTCATATTATGGGTAATATAGGAGAGAAGTATGGTGGTGCAGTGGTTAGAATGCAGTATTGCAGGTTAATTTTGCCAACTGCCAGCAGTTTGATCCTGACTGGCTCAAGGTCAGTAAAATGAGGACCCAGATTGTTAGGGGCAATATGCTGACTCTGTAAACAACTTACATAGTGTAAAGCACTATGAAGCGGTATATGAATACAAGTGCTATTGCTATTGCTATATTATGTCAAGGAAGAGAATATGTCATATTTGTGATTTTCAATGAAACTTTTAATAAAATAATCTGTCCTGCATATTGTTGATACATTCAACTGGGGTGAATTCTCTAATTTGAAGTAATAATGCACGGCCCACTTCCTAGGTCATTTATTTTTTAGAAAAAACAAGACGTATTTAAAATCAGTTTTACTACTTTCTCCTCTTTTGCACAATATCCTCAAATGGTTAGACTGTGCAAAAAGCTAGTCTCCACTAGTTATGTACCAGACATCCTTTAACAGAAACAGCAAGCATCCAACAGTGATGTTGGATAATCAATAGAGTCTTCAAGGATAAAAATAAGCTGGACAAAATCTATAGTTTTGCTTCTAGTGTGTTTGGGAAACACTGTTAATGAAAAATGAGGTGGATGTACCCACTGCACATTTTTGGATTACTGTTTGGTGCCATCAATCTGAAGCCTAATGAAACATAGACCACCTACAGAGGAGGAATATTGTGTCCTTCTGACAAACAGCATCTAATTTTCTAACTGACACTGGCATCTCTGACTAGCATCAACTGAAAACATTTCCTGTTTCTGATCAAACATTGCAAGCAGAAATCTCAATGCAGCCCACCATCATACAAGAAAAATCCTTGCTATAGATGCTAAGAAAGGAATTACAGCTAGCTGCATTATACTAAAGTGTCAAGTACCGTATCTCACCTCCAAGGATGACTTGTTTTCAAGTCAAAGCTAATAAACGCCCCTTTGCAATGCTGGAATATGACTGTCCAGCATAAGTGCTATTGAGAAAGCTACACATTTAATACTTAAAGAAAATCGCAAGTCCATCCAAATCAGCATATCCTCCGAAGCCTGAAGTACATTTATTTAGGTTTTGATATTGACCTGTTTATTGTTCACTATGTATACAAAATTAAATTTTTGATGAAGACCAGCCCTTCCAAATGGTTGCCTAAAGATGGTTTGGATTTTAGCTATATTTGTTATCAGCCATAACAAATAAAGCCACTGAGTCTTTCAAGGGGAGCAGAAAGTTGCTACCATTTGGTTCATTTCTTACAGAAAGCATTTTTGGAGGTAGCATACGTCTTGCTTATGACTGGATTCCAGGTTAAATGGGCCTTTGGTCTGAGCTCAAAAAAACCTTTGTTTAAATTACAGCAGAACTTCAAAAAGAGGCAGACCCCTCCCCCACGTAAATGAATCTATTTTACATAAGAAATGCCTTTTGTTTCTGCATCTTTATATCTCAGCAATGCTACCTTATTACTGTATATCTTTTTGACAGTGAAGAGAACCATTTGGAACCACAATTTATTGTAATTAGGCCTATTGCCATGCTGATCATAATTATGTACACCTGCACAGGGGTAAGAGAGCAAAGCTTATGAAGATAGCTTCTTTAAGGTTTCTTACAAAACATCTGATCACAAGTCAATGATGAGATTGTAGAGTAATGTTATATTTTATTCATTCAGTATTTAAAGTACATGACAGTTTTTTGTTATCATATTCCCTTGAACCTCTCCAGTTTATTGTGCATACTTAGGATATATGCATCATAGGCACATTTGCTTATACATTTCCTTATTGTTGTCTTCTACTGTGTGTTTGAGGAGTATGTAAAAATCATACTGCTCACTGGAGACTTAATATTATTATGCAAGAAACAAGCATATTTCTGCTTGAGTTTGAATGGCCAACTCTCAGTAAAGACAAATAACCTTATACACAAATGCCAATAGCTGATCTAATTTCAGCCAAAGTATGGCAACGTGAGATGCCCTGCCTAAAGTGGAAACTTTTCAATGGTCTGATCCAGAGGTGGGTTCATACCGGTTCTAACTGGTTCTTTAGAACTGTTAGTAACTCGGCGATGACATCATGGAGCTGGTTCCGTCGGTGCCATTTTGAATTTTGTTTCTGCGCATGCACAAAAGCTATTTTTATTGCTGCATGCGCACGCGCAAGGCGTGAGCCTGAGTGAACTGGCAGCAAAAACATCCACAACCCACCCCTGGTCTGATCACCTCACAAAACCCAGAAAATGTCTGTGCAAGTATATGGAAAATGTTATAGACCAAAAATTGAAGTGGAAGTGTAAATTCTTAAAGCAGACTTCAGGTACATTTTATCTAATCTTCAGCTGTGTGGAATTCATTTGCTCAAGAATAGATCTGTCTGGGTGTAAAGATTAAGGGAAATCTCCTAATGCAAAGAGGCTTGTGATGTAGGGCTTTTTTCCCATCCCAGAATTGGCACCCTGTAATCAAATTGGCACCCTGCTATTCATTAGATTCATAAATAAATATGGATGGCCACTTCCTACATGACTGAGTAACTGAAGTACAATGGTTTACAAATATTCCTAAGGAAGCAAAGAACGGATTGGGCATCTGTTGCCTACATTGGTCACAAGACTATCTTCCTCCATTGGAAGTAGGTAGTGGGTGGCTTAGTGTAAATTCACCTCAAATTAGTACCATGCATATTGACTACGAGAAAGCTGTTTCATCCTTATTGGAAATCAGCAGATATACATATCTAGATCTATTTCTTCAAACCCTCCTAGTGAATTAGTTGTAAAGGTACCCAGATCCTGGCACTCAGCCAGAGGTGAATTCTAAATCTTCTTACTGCTGGTTCGTTCAGGGGTGCACTGTGGCCGTGTGCGCGCTTTGCGCAACACACGCATGTGCATTGCTTAAAAAAACCATCTGCACATGTGCAGAAGCAAAATCCAAGATAGCGGCGCCTATGGCACCACCGAAAGAACAGGCTCGGGGGCATGGCAGACCCGGGTCGCTAATGCTTCTACAGAACCAGGCTGCCAAGTTACTAACGGTTCAGTAGAACCCGACTGAACCGTTAGGAACCCACCTCTGCATTCAGCAGTATTTCAGTATATATTCAAGAATATATATGTATTTATGATAAATAGAATTTATTAGAATGATATATAGGGAAGATATGTATCCTATAATAGTATACAAATGTATTCTATATTAATGTGGTATATATCATTATTTTTAGCCAATTGCTTTTGTTAGATAAAAACACCTTAGATCATCATGATTATCCTGTTGATTTTAGATACAGTGCCTCTTCCACATACATAACCCTGAACTTAGGCTAATATGTTACCTATACAATGTACCTCTTTTGAGTTGAGTTTGCCCCCCTGTGACTTCAAGGACATATCCCTGCATGGTTTTTTTTTAGTTTTCTTACAAAAGTAAGTTTTTTTTGTGGAATTGATTTCCAAATCAAATATCTTCAGTCTTTCATCAGGTTTTTGTGGGGCATTGTTGCCCTTCTATAGACACACACTGGTTTTTTCAGTGTAACATAATGTATTTTTTTAACAGAAAGGTAGGATTATTTTTTTAGGTTCTCTTCACTATGAAATGAACTTGTCTTTCCCAATATATGAGATTAATTGTCAGTAATTGAACAGAGTTTGGAGGCTAATTATGTAAAAATTGGTATTAAAAGAATACTACTGGATTGATGGAGTTGAGTAGTTCATATTTAGTTTTACAAATTACATGAGTTGAGAGGCAGCAGTAAGAAACAATAAAAATCCTCTGAGAGCTGCTAAAGCAAATTAAGGTTTACTAGTCCTTTGAAAGACAAACGATCCAAGCATATAATGCAGAGAAGGTAGTAAAATTGTTCATGACATTTACTATAAATTTAAAATATCAAATGGTCTTGGATGCCAGATGTTGAACACATTTCTTTTCTATTTTCTTTTTAGGATAAAGACATTTTTATTCCAAAGGATGGTAAAAACAAAGGAACCCACCCTAAACTCTCCTGGCTGTAGGTTTCTTATGTTGCAGTAGGAATATTTGAAAATCTTATGGTTTTCAAACCATGGTCCAAAACAATGCTGATATTCTTCTGAAATGCATTATGTATTTTTCTACAAAATATTTATCTAAGAGTTGATAAGCGTGTCTAAGGAAAATTAACACATTAATCAGAAGGTCCAAGGTTCAAATTCTATCATCATCTCTGATTAAAAGGATCAAGTAACAGATTATGACTTAGAATAAGCTTGTAACTATTGTCCTTTGGGCTACTGTTTTCAACTGATTTTATACTTGTCTATAAAACGCTTTTTAAAATCTGTGTATTTGCAATACTTATGATGAAAGCTGATGTATACATTTGTTACAGATGTATACAGAACATTGAAAATATATTTATTTTCAAATCCAAAATAAACATGAAATATTTCACGAAGTTCTGCAGGTGAGCTATAGATGGCATAACCAAATTTATAAAAACATGGAGTTATCTTTTCGGGTTAGAAGGCAATGCTAATGTGCCTTATACCTCTTTACCTCTCCTCTGCAAGACCTGTATACCAAACCCCCAATCATCCTAAATGACATCCCATTTGTATATTCCCTTAATCATCAATGATTTTGGCTTCAAGAAAGACAAAACCAAGGAATATCCTGCCAAAGTTACCAGTCCCTTCCTAACTCCCTTAGATACGTCTACCAATATTATGTTTTTCCATCTCCCCCCCCTCCCAAAAAAAACCCTTCGGCTTGGAACATTTTTCTGATTAGTGCCTGGACAGAGCACCTGAAACTAGCCACTACAGAAATATAGCAATAGTACTTAGACTTACATACAACTTCACAGTACTTTACAGCCCCTTCTAAGTGGTTTACAGAATCAGCATATTTCCCCCAACAATCTGGCTCCTCATTTTACGGACCTTGGAAGGATGAGTCAACTTTGAGCCAGTGAAAATCGAAATACCAAACTGCAGGCAGCCAGCAGGCAGCAGAACTAGCATGCAATACTGCATTCTAACCACTGCACCACCCCAGCTCTATATGTTTGTGTATAGATCTTTTGCACATATTTAGTTTTATAAATAAATATATCATAATAACCTTACAAATGATTGCTTCCTCTGATTCTAAAATGTTTTCACTACTGCAGAGCTTTCCTGAAAAGTATCTGTGTTTCAGCCAGACGACTCTGATCATCTGCTCCCAATACAGCCCCTAATGGAATCATTAATGTTTTGTCACATGGTATTTATGTATTTATTTTTCAAATTTATGGAACTACTTGTGTCATAAGACAAGTGACTTTATTTATTATTACATATTATTTAGTCCAGTTTGGAGAAAGAAAGTACGATAGTTGAAGGTAATTCACATAACTTCCTTGATCTACAGATGTGTTTATAAAACAATTGCTTTATCACATAATATTTGTCCGAATAAATAAAAAAGTATTGTGATTCACAATAACAATCTGGCTCATATAATATGCTAATATGCTGAATTGCTGAGTCACAAACTACCTCATCTGGATTATGCAAATCTATCCCAAAATTTCCAAGTTTGTAGTTACCTGGGTAAACAATTGCTTGAAAGTAAAACACATCTGCACTCCATCTAGCAGTCAATATTGAACTAAATATAATAAAGATCTGACTTGGAAAAAAACAAATGCCTAGAATTCATCCACAGAATCTCACAGTACTGGAAAACTCACTTTAAAAATAACTGGTATAAAACAAAGAACTGAATGCTCAGACACATTCTGGAACTCAGGTTACTCTGGATAGACGGAGTGACAATATTCATCATTGCCTAAATTGTCATTGCCCTCTCTGTTAGTCTTCCATCTAGCTGGTTGGGACTCTTTGGTGCAGCTTAGACAGAAAACAGGACATAGGTGACTCAATCTGCAAAACCCAAAGTCTTCATTCATTAGAAAGTTTCCATTGCAACTTGGTTCCTCCAAGTAGAGAAGAAACAGTTCTATTTATGGAGGAGCAAGTTTAGATCTCACCCCATGAATGTCTTTGATAAATATTCAACTGGCATGCTTATATAAATCTATTTTAAAATAAGAAATATATTCACGGATGACAAATATATGTGTTAAAGGTTGACACACAGTCTTTACTAAAATAGTTGCAATGAAAAGTATCCTACCAGAAATATTAGGATGATAGCTTTTACTGGCAAACTATGTAGGGCAAAGAAAATATAGCAGCTTTATTGGTTCCAACATTTCACAAAAGTATATGTGCCATATAAAGTTCCACAGCTGATGAGAGAAAAAGCAAAAGTTAAGTTTGAACAGATGGTAAAATTGGATGTTATCAAATGAAATCAGATGGTCAACTGGTCTTTATTATAAAACCAAGAAAGCCAAATGTTTTTAAAGTTCAAAAGCACAAGGACAGAAATGGTGCATGAAAGGAAACTACTTTCAGCTCAAGAATGTGTTTGAGGGGTTCATGTACAGACTCCAAATATGAAAATCTTTCCCCTCATTTTGGATTCAGACCAAGAGTTTTGGGAGACTAATCTTTATAGTAAATATATAGAATTCTGGGCTTCCTCGCAACAGCTGTTTGAGAAAGCAAAGTGTGATCCCCAGAGATAAAGTAATAGCAAAATGCAATGTATGTGTGAGGGTTATATACAGATAAATTTTATCTGAATGTGGGTTTAGCAGATCAACATCAGAATTAGGTGTCTTTGTTAGAAACCTATTTTTTCATCAAACACGAACACACTGAAAACCAATCTACATTCATTTCATCATTCTGAAGTGGATGTAGTGAGGGATTTACGTGGGAATTAACATTTCTTCCAGAACTGGCATGGTAAAAAATGTAGAATATTTGCAAGAAATATATCTAGTCAATATGATCAGTTTTATAGTTTAGAAGTTATATTACTTACCATGTAGTAGGCAGTATAGACTACATATTGGCTGGGCTTTGTGGCTATCTATTTTTGCCTGGCTGATTGACCATTTTGTATATCTTAAATATTACAAATCCAGAACTAAAATCTAATATACAACCGACTATAGCACAAGGTTGCCTTGACATAGTTAAAGAAAGCAAAGAAAGCTAGGCCAGTATTTAAATCCAAGGATAACAAAGCAAACTGAAGGATTACAGCAAGTCTTTGAGACTTTTCCTGTCTTGTTCATTAATACTACTGAGAATTCAGTGTATTCAAACCCAGTACAATGCAGCTGGCTCAGATTTCCCAATGATGTGTGCCAAAATGCAAGATGAATCTTGATACCAAAAGAGATCCAACCTGAGTGTTGTATACTGGGCATATGCTAAACCATACTTTCACAACCTGGTGTTTTCCAGATGTGGTGGGACTAGCACATTCAGAATTCCCAGTCCATATGTCCTTTATCCATGCTGACTATGATTTCTGGGAGCTATAGTCCCACCCCATATGTCAAAATAGGGGACTTCTGGGGAGTAAATGGCAAACTGAAGATTGTAGCATGAAGAGTCAGTGATAGACTGGCTCTTTGTAATTTGTCTCTGGACAAGGAGAGGATTGAGCTCATTCACAAGTGCTCCATACTGATGTCCCTCATGAGGAAACTGCAAGACAGTGGTCTCCAGCAGTTTTAGAGCTCTGGGAGATGAGAAAATAGCTATCCTGTTCAACTCACAGTTAACACCCTTAAAGACCCTGGATTTGCATACTTCCTTTTGTAATCATATTTGGAAATTGCCCGTTAATGCTTTTCAGCTATTAGCAACCTTTGGATTGCCACGTCTTAGAGAACTGTGTGACTTTCCCTCAATCCTTAGTGATGAAGTTTTAATTACAAATATAAGAGAATTTTTTTTTTCTAGAATTAACAGAAAGCAGAGTTGGAATGTACATTGGAGGCCTTTTAGTCCAATCCCCTGCTCAAGCAGGACACCAAACACTATTTCAGACAAATGGTTGTCCAAATTTTTCTTAGAAAACTCCAGTGTTAGGGCAAGTCATTTCAATAATTAATGGTTCTAGTTGTCAGAAAATTTCTCTTATTTCTAGGTTGGTTCTCTCATTGATTACTTTCCATCTATTGTTTTTTGCTCTGCCTTCAGGTGTTCTGGAGAATAGGTTGACCCTCTTCTTTGTCGCAGCCCCTAAGATATGGAACACTGCTGTCATGTTGCCCCTAGTCCTTCTTTTCATTAAACTAACAGCAAAATGGTGACTAAAATTTTGATTTTATAAAATTATAAACTTACTAAAACTGAATGGAACAAAATATTTTAACATTTGAAATATTGAAGGCTATTTTTGTACAATGGACCCAGAAATTAATTTTAAGAATGTCTGCCTTGATTGATGGATTGGGTCTAAAAGATGCTATGGAGGAGGAACAGGTTTTATTAGGCAAGACTGAGACTGATTCGGATTTAAAATTGGATTTAAAGTGGATTTAAAAATAACAAGCTAAAAGAATATGGAAAAAGATGCTACAGTGAACATAAAAAAGAAATGGATGTCTTGCTAATTAACAGGGATTATATAAACAACAAGAGAATTTGGATAATGTAAATATTTTTTCTATATTGGTTTTACTAAAGAGGCTTGTTAAAGCTTTGCAGATTTTTGTGAGAAAGGACAAAGAACAAATGAAAATAAATCAAGTTTTAGAACATTATTTGAAAGGACTAATGTAGATTTATTTGTTCAAGATAAAAATGTAACTAAAATTGTTTATATTTGTTGTGATGAAGGAGGAATAATGCTATGTATTTCTTTTTTTCTTTATTGTATTATTTTTCTTTTCTATTTTTACTGTTTGTTTTTTCTTTTCTGCACATTTTTTTTTCTTTTTGTTATTTTAGTTTCCATTATTCATTAAACCCCCAGATACAGAGGAGTCTCCTACTCACAGCCACTGCACTTACCAGGGTTTAGTTGAAGCCTGTTGTTCCCTACCCAGGCCTGTGGCCTGGGCTGTGGCCTCCAAATACTGCAAGATCTGCAACTTCACTAACTTTGCCCAGGATGGAGAGGTACACCTGGGTATCATCTATATACTGATGATACTTTATTTGGTAGTGATGCATGCTCTAACCCAGTGGTTTCATGTAGATGTTAGAGAGAGAGAGAGAGAGCCCTGAGCCTTGCAGCACCCAACAAAGTAGGCTGCCACAGCTGAGTCTCTCACTATCAACACTGATTAAGACCAGTCCAGAGGAAGGAAGTGAACCAGCACAAGATTTGATGCACCTTTCCTGATAATATTTCTTATAAAAAGACATAAACTTTCATGAGCTTCAGCTCCGTTCCTCAGAGATGCCTCAATGACATCCAACATCATTAATCATTATATCTCTCTGGGTGGAAAATGAAACTTTGTATTACAGAGTTCTAGCTGAGCCTTTAAGACCACTGCCAAGAATGTTTAGTACCAGGGTATATATTGTGTGATGCTCCACAAATTTCCATTTTCTGAGGAGAAGGCGTGACCAACACCATGGCAAGACAACCTGTTTTTTTGGGAGCTGATACAAGCCCCAAAGAAACTTCGAATCCCCAGCTGATTCGGGTTTTTTATTGACCTAAACTGTCCTGGAGGAAAAGTGGATAAAGAGACACAAACCGATGCGAACAAGGAAAAGGCAATTTCTCTGGAGGCTCATCAGGAGCCTCTGAAACCGGCAGCTGAGGAAAGCAGCCATTGCGAGCTGCTAGAAAGTCACATCGAAAGAAGCAAGAAAAAAGAAATGTGGACTGTTGGAGTGTTGGAGTGTTGGAGTGTGAAGATTAGTTTGATCTAAGTACTGTGCAGGAGTGGTGTGTGAACAAGGTGCTGACACCGGGTGAGTGACTGGCCAATTTGCAGATAAAAAGAAGCTTTAAAATGAGACTGTCA
>JANHFT010001165.1:169889-186658 GCA_032467955.1 Pseudoxenodon macrops | reverse complement strand
CCCCTTTTATAGTTTAGGGGAAAAAAATTCCCTATTTTATGAATTACTTCATAAATCTAACATTAGCTTCTAACATATGGGACATCCAAAACCACTATATTACAGAGCACATTTTATTTTACTCATTTTCCTGGGATTCAGTGTTCTTTCAACAGTCTCAGAAGCAGGTCCTCTAACAAGGGCTCCTACTAAGTTCAAATGTCTAGCGGGTTAACATGGTCTGTTATGCACTAAGGGATTCTCCTTGCAGTCCCCCTTGAAATGAACAAGACAAGAGGGAGAAGAGAGAGGGAGAAAATATTCCCTCTAGGATTTGTTAGGCTGTTTGCACCACCATTTCTCTCTCTCTGTGTGTGTGTGTGCAATGGTTTGGAACCAGAGTTCAAATGTGTGCATAGGAAAGCGAGTGCACCCAAGTGAGCATCCTGCAAATAAAACAGAGAAAATGTAAACATTTTCTTAATTTTACCACACGCTAATGAAAGCGCATGAAGCTGCTATAAAATACATTATGTGCAATTTGGCTTGTTAATCTGATACACCACTTATTTCATGGCTGTAAGTAATGCAACTTCCACATATTCTCTCATATTTTTTTTCCAGTGGAACATTCTCCAGATGTTTTGGCAACTTGACAGTACAATCACAGAACTTCAAGGCCCTGACTGGGTGAATATTTCATGAAGCATTATACTCATCATGCTGTGGGATTTTAGTGTAGCCATTTCTTTATAGACTCCTGCAGCCATTAAAATGAGGTTGTTGTTTAACTTGCTTTTCTGAATTCTAGAGCAGGACATTTGGGATTCTTTTAAACTTAAAAAAAGAAAAGAAAATACATATTATTAAAGTACCGGAAACCTTCATTGTACAGCTGCCTCTCTCAACAAAAGGCAACTTACAATTGCATGAGTAACCCTGTCTTGCTTGTTTTCAGTTTGACTAACAGGACTCTAAGCCAGTGTTGGCTTTGGAGGGTAAACTAGATAGGAACTGCAGCCAGATGGGCTACTTCAGTGTTATTTTGAAATTACATTGACAGTATGTCAAGTATGAAAAGACACTCTCCCTCCACACCAGAGGTGGGTTCCTACCGGTTCGGACCGGTTCTACCGAGTAGGTAGTAGGCCTCTGGTGATGTAACGGAGTCGGTTCTGTTGCTCCATGGGAGCCAACATCTTTTTTCGGGAATTAAAAAAAATTTTTGCTTTTTTTTCTTCTGCGCATGCGCAGAAACTGAGTGTCCATCTTGTTTTCAGCCTTTTTTAAAAAATGGATTTTTTCCCCCTGCGCATGCGCAGAAGCCGAATTTCTGTAATTGATTAGATTAGATTAGATTAACAGAGTCGGAAGGGACCTTCTGGCACTGCACATGTGTCGCCATCTTGCAGTGCAGTAGGCAGTGAACCACCGGCAAGGTAAATTTAGAACCCACCCCTGCTCCACACGCCACATCCCATCTTCTTTATAGCCCAAGAAAGTAAGAGGAATATATATTCTATGGTTGTCTGTGGAGATTCTCAGTCATCCAGGTCATGGTTGTCCCCAAGGTGCTTTTTTCAAGAGGCAGGTTGACTTTCTTGTTTTTCTTTGAAGACATTTCACTTCTCCTCCAAGAAGCTTCTTCAGCTCTGACTGGGTGGTGGAGATGGAGCTGAAGAAGCTTCTTGGAGTAGAATAGCAATAGCACTTAGACTTATATACCACTTCATAGTGCTTTTACAGCCTTCTCTAAGCGGTTTACAGAGTCAGCATATTGCCCCCAACAATCTCATTTTACCACCCACCTTGGAAGGATGGAAGGATGAGTAAACCTTGAGCCGGTGACATTTGAACTGCCGCTAGCAGTCAGCTGAAGTAGCCTGCAATGCTGCACTCTAACCACTGCGCCACCTCGCAAGCAGTTTCTAGGTAGTCCTTTTTCCTTCACCATTGCTGGGCAATTTAATTGGTCTTGATTTGTAGAAGAGCAGACAGTTTGCTGCCTTGAAATATCTTTCTCTCCAATCTCTTCTTTGACTTACCTTTCTGCCCCTCCCCTAGTCCCAGTTAGGATCCTTAAGCGAAGACTATTCCTAAAAAGGATATAGTCAGAAGGCAGGCCTTTTCTGTATCGGCCCTTACACAGTGGAATATGTTGCTCTAAAGATATGCTTGGCCATTATCTTGCTGATGTTTTAGCCATTCTTTCCAGTTGCACTTTGGGCTGGAATGAATCATGGAAGATGGCTAGCAAGCTAGCTTTGTGGCTTTGATGTTAATTTGTGATGTGGTGGGGCATTAGTCTTTTTTTCTCCACTGCCCAGAATATGACTAGAGGTGGTCTACAAATACTTTAAAATAAATAAGTTAGATAGCCTTAATCACTAAGCATGCTCACAAAGTAAAGGCTTGGTTTTTGGTAACTGTTCATAAATGGTGGGTAGGATTCTAGTCTATGTACATTTCATTAAATATTATGGAATAAAGTTTTAAAATGCTGTCTATGCCTTTTGAGGCAGTACTTGCAAAACAGTACTTAAAGCAAGAACATTCAAATTCAGTTTCTTTTTATACTCTGTTTTATGTTATCCAAGATGAAAATATTGGCTGGAAAGTTATTTTAGTTGCAGCTTGCAAAGAACAGATTATGCAAGTATCTAGTTGAAACTCATGATCATCAATCAACTCTGTTTCACAAGATTATAGTGATGAAAGGATCAATTGTGTTTGTCCTTTTTAAAAATGTGTCTGGCATTTAAACTTGCCACTGGAGAAAATTAATATATGAAACGTGTGCTTGATGACATGGGAATTTGATTTGTAGTAATTTATGTAATAAATGTTCTGAGCAGTTCATTCATACGTTACATTTATTTAAAGAAACAAAAGCAATATGTTTTTTGTGGACAATTCTGCCAAAGTGAAATACATTCAAGGGCTATTGATTTCAAAAGAATAAATTTAAGCATATGTTAAACTGAATTCTCATTGAAATCAATAAACTTAAAATACCCTCTTGCCTTAAAGTATTCTAAAATTATAAAATGTCAATCCAGGGAATCCCTTATTTATTTTATGTTTCTTCAATGGAACAAATAACTTTATGTGGATTAAGAAAGGAAATTGATACAATTCTGCCGTTTGCTTCTTATGCCTCCATTAACTTATGCTGATTTCCCCCTGCTTCCAAACACAGTTTACAGGCACAAACCTAGTGGAGATTTATAAAATCATGCATAATGTGAAGAGATTACATAGAATTTTATTTCCCTCTTCCCATAGTGATGATTTGATAAATACAGTTGTGGCATTGATTGCCTGTATGGGAAGAAAAATGAAAGAAACTACTTTTTAATGTAAGAAAGGGTAAATGAGGGAGTTGTGTTCATGCCATACTTCTCAGAAGTAGGAGTTAATTGATTAGAATTGGGGCACTATATTTGAAGCCCTTTTATTTAATACTAAAAGCTCATTTAAGTTTTTAACATTTACCTCTTGTTTTTCTTTCTAATATTAATTACTGCAGATTTCACTGAGAAGCTAACCTTGTGTATGGAGTAACTATTTCAGAAGAAATCAAAAATTACTTTAGCAGGATGCAATTTTAATATGCATAAAGAAATATTTTGTGTTCAAGGGGAAGCTTTCATATTTTGCAGATTGGGAAACTAAATATCAAAATATTTGGAATAAAGATTTTCAGACATTCATGATACTAGGAAAATGAGACAAAATAACATTTCAGATAAATATCTTCTGCCAACCTAGCAGTTTGAAAGCACGTAAAAACTGCCAAGCAGAAAAATAGGGAGCACTGGTAACAGCGCTCCATGCGCCTTTGGCATTGAGTTATGCCAACCACATGACCATGGAAATGTCTTTGGACAGTGCTAGTTCTTCATCTTAGAAACGAAGATGACCACTGCCCTTAGAGCAGGAAACAACTAGCACACATGTGCGGGGGAACCTTTACCTTACTTTAAATGATATTTTGTTTGAAATATTGTAGACGGATTATTAAAAATATTGCTTATTTTTTATTTCCTTTAAAGAAATAGATACTATAGAAGTCTACATTAGAATGAAATGAAACTAAGTAAAATGATTTTTAATCTTTGGAATGTCTTAATGATTTACATGTTGGTTATATATTTGGATATATATTTGATAATGGTGGTTAATATTGTAATTCTTAAATTAAAAGTCGAACTTAAAAAATTAGTAGTTCCACTAATTTTCTTACAACATTTTTATCATTAAGTTATTTTTATGGAAAATTTTGCAAGTACGATAAGAAATTTAATGAAATACAATAAGAAATTATTGTAAATATATATAGGTATACACATGAGCCATATTATTCTGTGTGTGTGAGTGTATGTGTGTGTAATTAAATTGGATAAGTATGTTAATATATTCAGAAGAAATGTAAGATATTTGTATTAGTAACCGATAACTTAAGATTTGTACTTTCAAACTATAATTATTGGACTTTTAATAAACAGTAAATTTCATTGAATGTTCCTGTTATTCTTCCAATTGAACAAATTCTTTATATTGCTGAATTATCTACTTCCACATTCATATTTTCTACAGGTTTTCACACTAATTTATTGCCATTTTTTTTTTAGTTGAGGTTTTTTTTCTAATATATGAAAGGCTGAAAATTCATAGCTTCCTTATTTAAATACAGTATTTTTTTCTACAAGATTTAGATATTTAAAATAACTTAATTTATTTTTCCAAATCCAAAAAGTAGTTTGCAGAGGAAAGAAATGGTGTATAGTTTCTCATCTGTGATTCAGATGAATTCCCTTAATCATTCCTTTTCTATTTTGTTGCTTGTTCAAAAGTTATTAGTGTAACTGACTGAAAATATCATAACAACAAAGCATAAGAGCTTTTGCAAGCCATAAAACTTTTGTTTTTAAAATGGAAAGTACAGCAGGGAACATAAAACATAGTATACATAATAAAATATAAGTGCAAATTTGAATACCAAGTAGCCAGAGAAATGAAAATAAATTTGAGTGTAACCTAGATGAGGAGCAGGTGTGAAGAATCAGTGGGAGATTACCAGAGGCAGATATAAAGTTACACAGAAACTGAAGTTCATTATCATAAAAGTCAATTGGATGTGGTCTACTACTGAATTAAGTTAGGAAGACTAAAAAACAAAGCAGAATAGTACATTATTCAAAGTAGTAGGTGGCAAGTATCCAAGATTTGGAAAGATTTAAATTGTGTTTATATTTAACTTTGGTTTCTCTAAACATATCAGTTTTAATAATGAGTTTTTATTAAGGTGAATTAGGGAAGAGTATCGATATCAATGCATCTATTTTAGTATTGACCATATTTGTTTTATTCCTGCTGTGTGCTCATTTCAATGTACAGAGCTCATATCAGTTGGAACAGAATTTTTGAGAGAGAAAGTGTGAGTGTGTGTGCCTGGGTGTGTATGAATACACACACACATATGTACATATATACAGACACAGACATACACATAATGAAATCAGTAGTAGGATGTGAATAATAGCTTCTGTGAAGCTAGACAACTCAGGTTTTTTTAATTTACATTGGGAACATTTTTCATTCTTACTAGTAAATAGCAACTTTAAAATACCATGTAAAATACGTTTTTATTAGAATTGGATGACTTCTGAATAATGCTATAAAAATCCAACTGTAAGGAAATTATTTACAGTTGAATCTAAAATTTGAATTACCAACAGTTTCCTGACAAGAAAATAATTTTAAATAATATGTTCCTACATTTAGGAAAATATTTGGAAAAATCCTTACATTCTTTATACAGTATTTTAGAAGTTGTTGGGAATCAGGTGGCATATAAATTTAATTAATTATTAGAATGGCTTTTCTGTTTATGAGGTAATGTGTTTATTTCAATTTATTGTTTGCTTTTGTTGCAAAAATTACACACAAAGAATAAACATTGTGGATGTTCTTCTTTTTCTGTGTCAGTATCCCAGAGAGCAACCAGACTGTCTTATTGACTTACCAGTTCAGTTTTCTTTTTCTTGGACTCCCCAGGTAAGCAACCATCCATTTGTTTCCTTGGTATGTATTTTAGAAGCTGTTAGGCTCATATCCCATATCATATCTCATATACAGTTTAAACAATTTCTACTGTATGAATTAATTTAATTTAATTGATCTTAAATGTAATATAGATGGTATAGTATCCAGTGAATCACAAAATGAATTCCTGTCTTAAGAGTATGTTTGTATGTCAATTATTCACCTTTTTGAATAAAATAAAATTGAAAGAAACAAAGATTTTTTTCTTCCAGTGAATCTTATGGATGCATTCACAGTGTTTAATAGGAATTATTCACAAGCCAAGTGGTCACTGAACTTTCATTTTATTAGTGTAACATTACTTCTAAATCCTATTTGGTGGTGGCAAAATTATCTCCATAATCTCCATTAATAGGTATTAATATTTCTAGAAATAAACATGGGTGTAATCTGAGACACAGAGTTAGTTTGATGTAGTGGCCAAAGTGCTAGACCAGAAACCCAGGAGATGCAAATTCTGGCCCTCCATTAGGTGTGCAAAGCAGTTGGGTGACTTTGGGCTACTCATTCTCCCTGACCAATCTATTTCACAGGGTTGTTATTGTGTGTTTGGGGGGGGGGGACAGAAGGTATGCTGCTTTGAGTTGTACAAAAATAAAGGAGGATGTACATGGAATCTGAAAGCTGTAATAAAAATCTGATGGTGCAAGATGTATTTCTGGGGCAAAATATAAAGTATGTGAGCTATTGACAACCTACCGGTTAGATGTTCAACATTCAGAAAGCACTTTAGCAATATATAATTTCTGCTTCTATGGTAATTCAAACTATGCAGTTTCTTGTTCAATTAATTGCAGTTTACTGGAAATTCTCATTGTTTCTTAATAGGTCTGATGACTTGAATGCAAGCATATCACAGTTTCTAAATCTGCGGTGGCTTTAGAAATATTCTGTGAATATATAAAGATGACTTGGAACCTTTAATAAGATACACCTGAGACATGCAGAAGTAGTTACAAGATACAGCTAATCAGAAATTACTTATGACATAGTGAACACTATACCCTGGTAGAAAATGTTGCTAAAGATAGATTCTTGCAAACCATACTTTATTTTCATGCAATTAAAAATCTGCTGCTGATGGGATGCCCCCCTCTGGCAAGAATGCAAAATGCTTAAATTTTCCATCCTTTTCATATACTGTATAATGAACATTTTTGGTATTGTTCTTATTACACCATTGAGTATAAAGAGAGCAGCACAAGAACAGAAAAGCTTATCTGTCTTCAGCCTTGATGCACGCACACTTTTTAAAGAAACTCTGAAACATGTGGGTGTGTGCTATATGAAATTTCAAGATACTGAATGGTAAAATTGCACAATAATTCATGCTCACTGTCTTACCCAAATTTCCAAAACCATGTGTTGAGTTTTATTTCTAATCAATGGACAATTGGCAGTGTAGTTCCCTTTTACTTGGAAAGGCAAAATATAATTTACTCACCTTATTTACTTTCTAGTTCACAATCTCTTATGGTATTAAGCCTATGCGACTGGCTAACAAAGCCTTATATTTTTTACCTATGGTTTCCTTCTGATTGTAGTTTCAAAGCTGGATAAGCTTTCTGTTTCTAAAAGGGTTTGGGTGATTCCCATTGTGGCTAAATGTCTTTTGTCCTGTGTCTGGCCTTGAGTGTGGGGCTACTTATTCTGATTCTACTACTCTGTTTTGTTAGCTGCCAAATCTTGCCATGGGGAAATTTCAAAATATCCCGTCTTGAATGGGTTTTCTAGTAATCTGGTTGCCTGCTTGTGTGAATGGAGCCAAATGTCAGGCTTCCACTTTCTATACGGTCATTATTTCATTATCTATCAGGCAGGAATGTGGAAGGAGCTTCAGGCAGGTTGCTTTGTTAGCAGCTTGATTTTTCCTTGTTTTTCCTTATGAGTAATATTTTATTTGGGGGCGGGGTGTTGCTTCCCAAGAAAAAGAAAGAAAGGAGGGAGGGAGGGCCACAGACCTGGCTGGCACTAGACATAGCTTCAGAGGATGCTTTGAAACAACACAGCAAAGTCTGGAAGGGACCTCAAATGTCATCTAGTCCAACCCCCTGCTCCCTGGCAAAATGGACTGCTAAATTGGCCTCACCCACCGAGTCACATGGGAACCTGGCCCACGCCCACAGAACCGGTGGCAAAAAAAAAATTAGATTTTACCACTGTGCTAGAGTGATCAATCTTATGCCAAACTGTGATTGAGAGGTATGTAGCTAATCTGATTCTCTGCCACCAATAAATCCTACGCAGAAAAAGGAAGTAGGGAGATAGAAGGCAGCATGTCACTCAGAGATCAAAAAAACAAAACTGTTGTCTAGCCCAGTCCAGTTCAGCCCTACTGGAGTTGAGTAATAAATTTCACATCCTCTCCCTGGAAGAAAACATGCAGGCATATAAAGAAGGAACTTTATCAAGTATTCCAGTAGCAAGAAGGCAAGTAACCAAGATTTCCCCAAAGAAAAAATGGCATGTGTTGGTGATAGGTGACTTACCATACTTTTTAAAGGAACAAAATTAGCAATTTGTAGACCAGACCAATCTATCAAGGGAGGTCTGTTGTCTCCCAGGTACAAAGATGTAGTAGAGAGGCTTACCAAAATAATGAAGCTCAGCAATTATTCCTTTCTACTCTTTCATATTGGGAAAAATGAAGACAAAGAAGAAAAACAAAGAGCCTGAAAACAATATCAAGGACTTATGAACAGCTAGGCAGGAAAGCCAAAAAGGACATGCAAAGTTCTCATCTGTACTTCCTATGTAAGGTCATCACCCAATGGGGGAGCAGAGGATTCTGCTGGCCCAAGAGATGGTGCGGTGAAGAGAACTTTGGATTCCTAGGCCATGGTTTACATTACCTACAGGAAGGACTTTGGCAGGGAATGGACTACATCTCACGAGAACTGGGAAGAATGCGTTTGGAAAACAGTTGTCTCAGCTTATCCAAAGGGCCGGGTGCAATATCAAGAGCATATTGTCCAGATCATTTGCAGTAGTTGTTGTTAACTTTTGTAGACGAGATTAGTATTTCACAGTAAGGGAAAATTCCATTCATATATAAATGATTCCACATCATTAGTTAAAGAACTGGAATGATTGTCAGTGAATATTAGATAGATTGTAGGATACAGTGAGAAGGAATCTGAAAACTAATATATCAAATACCAAGGTAGTCATATTTGACAAAGAAAACTGATTGAACAATTGCAAGTTATATGTAAACAGCAAAAAAACACAGCAAGTAGATTTGTCTATCTTAGTAGAAATTGGCAAAAGATGGGAAAATCGAGGCTTTTAAGTTAGACAAATGCTGGTAAAAAGATAATAGATAAAATGTGGTCTGTTGCAAGGAATGAATAAGTGAAAACAAGTGAGTGTAGTGAGTCCTGTTTATTTTTGGTTTGTTATTTCTTACTCCTTTTTTGCATTTTGCGCAGCATTGCTTATGTCCAGTGGAATGTATGTATTTGATATTCAGGTTAACTTTTCCCCCAAAATTAAGAGATTTGTATTGTTCAGTGTGCTATTTGTTGGCAGATTCTCATTTGTTCTTAGTATTTTGTGTATTCAGCATATATGTTCCAACGTTTGATGGATATATTTAATTCTAACAATTGTAGGTCATCTTAATAAAAATGTTGACAGGATCCTTAACTCAAAGAGGACAAATGTCAAAATTAGAATACCAGCACAGAACTTGTTTCAAGAGAATCTAAATAGATTTCAGATACAATAATTGATTTCCCCCTAACATCTGTTTCTCATTTTGTGTTCCACCAGTACTTTTGGACTCAAAGCTTGATAGTGGTTCTCCCCCCTCTGGCTTTTTATATAATAATAGACATGGCTTTATGGCATCTGTATTAAAAATGGGTAATTTTCCTTATGGTCCCTGTCTTCCTGCTGGGTTGATAATGTTTTGATGTATTTTTCTTGTGCTCTGATGAGAGGTCTGCTGCTGCTGCTCTGACATATTCATTTGGATGAATAATTATAACGTGCACAGTGTCAAGCTGAAGATGGTAGGGTTTTGTGCATTGTGACAAGCCTAGTAGCCAGTGCAGGTGTCTCACAGCAGGATCAGCAGCAGCCAGTGGATTCTGGTGCAGAGGAGACATTTTAAAATAGTCAGAAATCGGTACCAAGGGCAAGGCTGCTGCCATTGTTCCAGTTGCCATATATACAGAGCTTTCCAGTGACAAGTCCCAGTACAACTACTTACTTCAGTTACAGACTTTCTTTTGTCTAATTAGCAAAATTCATTTGCTTGTCTAGTTCATTTTTTAAAATGTCCAATTACTGCAGGTATTTATTCATGGGTTAAGGCACTGCTTTTTCCTTTGAATTTTTAGTCAAATTAGTTCTACTAAAATACATAATACTGGATTTTCTAAAGAAGCATGGAGGATTTCTACCTTTGATGACTAAGTTTTCAGTGAAATTATTGAATATTAAATCAATAATATATACAACATGTCTGACAGCTGCAGATGTTTAATTGAAATCTGGTACTATTTTTTTTGGTCCATGTGTGAATCAGGAGGAATACTGGAGAAAGGGTTCCAGCTCAAGGAAATGACACAAAGAAATAATTTTCCAAGTAAATGTGAAAAAAGAATAAATTAATAGCAATCTTGAGGGTTATCTAATCCATATTCTTGCTGTGTCTGGACCTGTTTAGTACAGTATATTTTCTTTTTGTTTTGTTTTTTTAGTGTTCCAACCAATGTAGTGGATAATCCCTATCTAGTAAGTCTTTTGCACCATTATTTAGTTTAAAAGAATATTTCCACATAAGCTTTTGTCTGTGGACTTTTACCTTAAGTTATGTGGCTTGGTATCCAAAAGAATTATTGCAAATCATGGAAGCATTTACAGATTAATGGATTGTGAAGCACAAATGCTGTTTAAGATGTTCTAATGAATATGAATAATGAATATGTTTGTAATAGCAGGTATATCTCCCAACATTGATTTTTAATTTAAGCTTAGATGGAAAAGCTGTTTTTTTTAAAGGTAGACTTTTCAATATTATACTTTTTTTAAATAGTCATTCATCTAGTAATATGCCAGTCAGTTTGGAAGCAAGATGTGGTAGAGTGGCCTCTACCAAGTTGGAGACTTTCGTAGTATAAATTTTGAATAAAAGGTTTTTAAAAACCCATAAAATTATCATAAAGGAAATTGTTCGCTTATAAAATGCTGATGGAAACTGAGCCAATAAACCTTTGGCCATGCTGGGAACAGCAATTGCAGCATCTCTGAAGGGCACCAAATTGAAAAGATAGTGGTGGTGGACAAGAGCTGAACAAATAGAAATCATGCAGGAGTGTGAATTTATTAGTTCAAACCAGTCTTGTCTCAGACAGGAATTGCTGTAAATCCTAATTATTTTGATGGCCCTTTGGGTGCATTTTACAGCTCCATTATAACTTTTGAAACGTGAGCATAAGTTAAAAGAAAATTTAAAAATCCAAGTAAATTTACTGACCATCTCCTGCCTGTTTTTTTGTACCCACCCTATCCAGTCTGGCAGGAGGGGCATGGTCCAGCTCCCATCTGCTAAGTGGTGTCAGCTGACAATGTCCAGGCTCTTTTCTGTAGGGATATCTGCACTGTATCATTCTTCTGGGGATTAGATTGGTGATGTCTGGTTTACAGAAGGCCTTAAAGACTTGACTCCATGCTCAAGCCTGGGGCCCTAAGTGTGTGCCCAACATGATAGCAGTTCAAGTAAGCAGCGATATACCCAATGTTAAAACTTCATATATTCATACATCCACGTTGGCAGATTAAGTGTGATTTTTTTCCAGGTTCAAAGTGCTAAAATTTTATGACATGATTTTCTAGTTTTTAATATAAACAAAGAGTAAGCAATATTGATGTATTAAACCTGCAATAAGGTAAATCAGTGATGTGCAACATGTTCCCTGAGCCACATATGCCATCCTCAGCATATTGAAGTGATAATGATGTTATTCATTCAATCTTGTCCGATTCTTGGCAATTCTATGGGCCAGGTCTCTCCACGTCTTCCAATCTTATACAACTTCTTTGAGTTTCTCTACGTTCTGGATGGTGTCAGCTTTGATGACAGCCATTGTGTTTTTTGGTAGTCTGGTTTCCTTTTACTGCTAACACTTCCAAATATAATTCCTTTATCCAGTGAATTCCCCTGCATGACAGGGCCACTGTAAGTAAGACGCAATTTCATTATTTTGCCTTTTAGTGACGTGTTTGATGTTTTGCTCTCATACTGGAATAATGCCAGTATTGAACTTTGATGGCAAAATAACCAAAATTTCACTTGTGCGTTTCCTTCCCCAACCCCCAAAATAGAGGATATTAATGTTAGTGTGGGATCCTTACGAGTAACAACTCCTATCCTGTAGTGGCTGCTATAGCTTTGTTTAATGCCAGTTATAGTTTAATGCCAGTTATTTCTCTCGAGAGATAATGGTGAGGGACAAGAGGAAATGAAGTTTTTTGTTGTTTTTTAAGTGACCAGCAGGACATCTATTTCAGTTTTTCATATTTTTTCAGGTTTTTAGGAACCAAAGTTCCATCACCATTTATAAAACTAAATTTTTGAAAATTAGCTTCAAAAATGGCAACTTCAGACTATTTTTTAAGATTTAAAGATAATTTGTCTTCCAGAAGCTCTTGCTCTTATTCTAATCATCTTTGCATTTATAGAAAAAAAAATATTCCCGCCAAATTGCCCCCTTCCATTCTTGTAATTGTTCCACTTGTAACTCAATTGTTTTGAAGCAGCATTCTTTAAAGATTCTCAGGTCTCACATTCCATAAAATTAGAATTGGATATTGAGAAAACAGTTAGGGTTGCTTCAGATTTCTGCCCTTGGATTACTTTTTGCTTTTTTTTTTTCTCGTTCTGTTTATTCATGTCTGATTCTCAAAGACTGCCTGGACAAGTCCCCACAAGTTTTCTTCCCAAAGTTTTTCAGAAGTCATTTGCCTTTGCTTTCTTCCTAGGGCTAAGAGATAGTCATTGGCCCAAGGTCACCCCGTATGCCCAATGCAAGATTACAGCTCACCTTTCTCAGTTTCTAGCCTGATGATTTAACCAACCTGTTTCTCAAAATTGCTTTCAATTAAGTTTAACATACAGGTGGACATTTTATTCCTGTTACCAATATGCCCTTAGAACTTTGGGAGATTAAAAAAAAAGTGAATATAGGATCCTGCATGTTTTGAAATTATTGGAGAAAAGAAGTTTGGACTGCATGCAGATACACTAAATGGAATAGAACGTCCTGAAGTATAAAAAGAACAGAAAAGTTCTTTATCCTACTCCAGCAATCTACTCCTATTTCTCTAAGAATTCATGAAACATCTACACCTTTTCTAGAATTAACCTCCAAATTTTGTGGATTTTCCTCTTGCCATGCCTTATTTTAAAATACAGTGTTTTCAACAGAGCTTCACTTGCACTACTGTTTTAGAGAAATGCATATAGTTCTTTTCATATTAGTTTGAGTGGGAGGGACATTGTATATCAAAGCTTATTCACTGCCTTGAGATAAAGTTAAGGGGCAACTATAAATATGCTAAGTAAATAGCGCTCTATCTTAAAAATCATGAGCCAGCAGATTGGCTATTTCATTATTGAATCTCTTGCCATGGAACACATGTAAATTATTTAAAAGGGAATATGTACAGAAATGATCTAATTGAAGTGTAAAATTAGGAATAAATTCTTTATAATTTGCATGACAAAGTAGTGTAAATGTTTTTAACATAGAGATTCAGATACGGTATGCATATGGAAAGGCAACTACAACATCAATGAAACATGCAAATAAGATCAGATGGGCAGATCACTCTTAAGATTTTGCTACCTTTCAAGGAACATCACTGAAAAATTGCAATTAGTATTAAAATTAATTGGATTTCAAAATTCTAATCCCTTGGTGTCTCTTTATTTTTACTAAAAATTCCTTTGAATTCCCTAAAGAAAAAGATAAAAATGGCTATTAAAAGGATTTGTCTGTATATGAGGTAGGAAAATGTAAAAAATCAAAATGGAAAGCAACTGTTGCAAGTACCAGAAAATTATGCTATTAATTTAAGTGTCATCAGAGCACAAAAGATCACATTCCAAGACAGTGTGAAAATTATTAAAATACTGGAAATAATAGTACTTAAGATGAAGATATTATGCTGTAAGATCTGGTTAAGTGACTGACACTATTATATCACTTCAGGTATTATAAAAGTAACAAAATGCTTTTAAAGATAATAAGCGTTACATTTTGAGATTGGCAGTATTCACACTTTTCTGCTTAAGTGCTTTCTCACTTTAATATAATTTAATAACAGCAGGGAGAATAAATCCAACATGTTCTTTCTCAAGATCTGTCCTTCCTATTAAAAATAGGAAAAAATATTTTTCAAGTGTGTAAAATCCTAAAAACTCACCTGAGCAATTTTAAACCATCCACAACTTCTTATTTTTTTGGCATTTTGAAGAAAATTGATGAAAAGATCCATGTTTGTATATTCCTCATAAAAGGTATTAAACACATTCCATTGCTAAAACACTTGGCTTCTTTCTGCTGCAACTGTGGAGGGGAAAAGTTTGGTGTTCTCTGTTTTGGAGATATGCATGCTATACAATTTCCCCCTGTTAATCCTAGATTTCAAAATCTCTGTTTATTCAGAAATGTGTTGGATTTAATGAGGAAAAAAAGGCCCCAATTATTGTTAGAAGACAGTTTTAAATAGAGACATACTGGATTTGCAGTACATTTTTAGTTGTTGTAGCATTTCAAATTACATGGAATTTTGCATGTGAATAATTTTCAGGTGCTTTAAAAAAATAAAGCTGCAAGTTATTTATTAATTCACAGGAATTCTTCATTAAATACGAAAGAACCTAATTGTTACATGATTGTACTCTGAATAGTTTTAAGTTTAAAGGTAGAAAAGTAGAAATATTTTAAAAGAGGTTTAAAAAATGAATATTTTTAAAAGGGGATTGAAAGATTAATTGTAATATACATGTATGTATTATATATATTTGTAATATGTGTTTTATAATTATGCGCTACATTTTGAAAAGTTGAAACAGTTAATAAACAGTACTTCTGTATTGCTTTGTTAAAGGCCACTTATAATATTTCTTACAATTTCCTTCCATACTAGAGTTCCTTACTGAGCATTCACAGTCAGTTCTTGGCAGCATTAGAATCACTGAAGGAGTTTTGGGATGTTCTAGATGAAATTGATGAGAAGACCTGGGTCCTTGAGCCAGAGAAACCCACAAGGAGCTCCACAAGGCGAAGAATTGCAATTGGTAGGAATTTAAAAAGACAACTGCATAGGGACTTTAGTGGTTAGGGGAGATAAACAAAACTCTAAAAAATCGTGTTTCTGCAAAAGGAACTTTTTTCTTCTGTTACACATAACATTTCAAAATTTATATTAAAAAGGGATTGAAAGATTAATATACATATATACATATATAATTACATATGTATGCATTATGTATATTTGTAATATGTGTTTTATAATTGTGTGCTAGTCCACTGAAACTAAGCTATGACTACTTTTTTCAGCAAACCTTTCATCTTGGAAGACACATACATATATACTTGCTACTTTGTCAGATCAGTTTTTATAGCACAGAAGGAAAGGTTTCCTAAGATACCCACCACATGTAATTTTGTGAATACTTGAACTAACTATATTTAATTACTGTATTTTTATAGAAATACATGCATTTCAAATGGACTGAAATATGTTTAGTTGATCTAATTGATAAATGACTTCAAGTAATCAATATTAAGAAATAAAAAGGAAGTAGGTAGAAAGGTCAAATCAATCTGGACTTGTTACATACTAAGATACTAAACTCTAGTCACTTTCACATACAGATTTAGAAGTCGTAGATAAATAGTTTGAATTCAAAGGTGCAATTGTAATTCTTGTAGTTTTGGAATACTGTGCACAACATTTGTACAATTAAGAACAATGCCTTTAAAAAAATAGACTGGATAGCTGTATTTTAATGTGTATCTGTTTCAGGAAGCAACATTTCACTTAATATAGAAGTAAATCCCAGACACCCCACCATGCTTCCTGAGTGTTACTTTCTTGGAGCTGATCGTGGTAGGTTGGCTTCTCTTTTCTCTTTTCTGTTGCAGTGTCTAATATTTTATGCTAGTATAAATTAACCTCTACGTATGGTAAACTGAATATATTTGTTTCAGGCAAGCAATACAGAATGACATCAACATAATTTTTATAAAATTCTCTATATATTGTTCAGAAAATCATTAAAACACTCAATATATATATATAGCAATTTACACTGTTTGGAATGCATTTAACTGCAAAATAGCAGACATGTCATGTGCTGAACATGTTTTGTAAAGTGTTATACATCACTTCTCATGCCACAGTAAAAGCAGAAGTGCAGGACAACATTGGGAATATAATTATGACTAGAGGGAAGTGGAGGGCTCCCTGCCACTATGCTTAATTCCTATGTCCAGGTCTTTTACTGATGATTTTTAAAAATGTTATTCACAAAGTTAAAATACAAACTCCAAGAAAAAGGAAAAAACTATGCAAGAACAAAGCGAAACTATACAAGACAAGGAAAAATGTGCATAGAAAGCACAAACATATATTGTTGTCATTCCCCAGTTAAGTACTGATAA
>JANHFT010001165.1:154936-169789 GCA_032467955.1 Pseudoxenodon macrops | reverse complement strand
CAGTTTTATGAACTTCAACACCTATCTAAAAATATGAAATTCAATGCAGAGAAAAGTAAAGTCCTACACTTAGGTAAGAAAAACCAAAAGTATACACATAAACTGGGGAAAACCAGGCCTAATAGTAGTGACTGTGAGAGATCTTGGAGTCTTAGTGGACAACCAGCTCAATATGAGCCAGCAGTGTGCAGCGACAGCCAAAAAAGTCAATGCAATCTTAAATTGCATTAACAGGGATACAATCAAGATCAAATGAGGTAATAATACCACTCTATAAAGCCTTAGTAAGACCACACCTAGAGTACAGCATCCAGTTTTGGTCACTACACTATAATAAAGATGTTGAGACTCTAGAGAAAGTGCAGAGAAGGGCAACCAGGATGATTAGGGGACTGGAGACTAAAACATGAAGAACTGTTGCAGGAACTGGGCATGGATAGTCTAGTGAAGAGAAGGACCAGAGGAGACATGATAGCAGTGTTCCAATATTTGAGAGGCTGCCACAGAGAGGAGGGGATCAAACTATTTTCCAAAACACCTGAAGGCCAGACAAGGAATAATGGATGGAAACTGACCAAGGAGAGATTCAATGTAGAAATAAGGAGGAACTTTCTGACAGTGAGAACAATCGACCAATGGAACAGCTTCCTTTTGGAAGTTGTGAGAGCTTAATCACTTGAGACTTTCAAGAAAAGATTGGACTGCCATTTGTCAAAAATGGTATAGGGTCTCCTGCTTGAGTTGGGTTGGACTAGATGACCTACAAGATCCCTTCCAACTTTGTTAATCTGTTAAAAACCTCTGTTTACCTTACAATCATCTCTGATCCATCTAGCATCAAATATCCTTGATCTTTCCCAATAATTGCATCTCATTTCCCAAAGTCATAAATGTCTGTTTTAAATATTTCCACAGCATTTGTCTCAGGGGTACTTTTTCCTTCAAAAGGCAACTGGACTGTTTTTTCCATGAGAAAGCAGTAAATGTTTCGCTTCTCATCCAAGAGAATTTTCTTCTTCCTCAAGGAAAAAACAGTCCAGTTGCCTTTTGAAGAAAAAAAAGCAACTTTGAGACAATTATGACCTGGATAATTGAGAATCTCTACAGACACTCCATAGCATTTGTTGTTCAAAGAATCTTCCTACAGGTTGAAATGCAACATCTCTTGTCAATTGTTTTCTGATTGGATATAATAAGTTCATTCCCCAATCTCCATTAATCTTCTTAAGAAATTCCAATCCATCACTCATCAATTCTGCCATCTGTAGGTCTTTTGAATTCATGCCTTTCTCTAACCAGCCTGCAATTTTCAAACCAGGCTCCTTTCCCTTCAAATCTGCCAACAACAAATTAGATTCCAATCCATCCAACTGTAAATCAGGTTTAACTGATGTTACTTATAACCGAGTACCATTGGGTTGAATTAAAAGTGTTGTTAATTTATTAAATCTTTTTTCCAAGTTTTCAAGTATAGCTATACTTTTCCATTATCTGCAAAAATAAGCAGCCAACTATGAACGATAGAACCACCACTTCTTCATGGATTAGATATTCTGAAAAAGAATGTTTTCTTGTGAAAAATGTACACTAATGCATAATTTATTGGAAAACATGTTGGAAAACATTTTTTTGATCTGGCTCTCACCTTTTATATCTTTTTATGAACATTGCAAGGAATATATGATATGTAATATTCAAAATCCTTATTAAAGTGTGTGTTCGGGTCAAACCCATAATCCTTCCAAGTATTCTTAACTACTTTTTTTCTCCTCCTTCTAAATGTATTACTAGGACCTCCATCAAAAATGGGCAGAATATAGGCCACTCAGGATCTGCTACTTGTTTAGATCATTAAATGATTTATATCACCCAGGAAGGCACTTAACATATTTTTAAGCAAGAAGTGATTCTTGGCATCATTTAATGCAGATTAATTATGTCATAAATGTTGAGAGGTCTGTGAATGCATTCTTGATTTGTAAATTAGCACATTAGTGAACCACAAGAATCTATTTTTTTTAAAGCACACACACACATGTATAGGAATAAAAGTAAATTATGCAAAACAGTTCTCTCAATCTTTATCCATGAAATTGTTTTTCTCAAGGGACAGTTCTTATGATTCTAATGGGGCCATTTTTCCTTTTTGCCCCTTGTTCCCATTGTAGAAGACTTGAGCTCTGTTTTAATGTAGAAGACTTGAGCTCTGTTTTAATGCAGGGACATTTGTCTTTTCCTGTCTGTTTTTTATCATTAGACAGATCAAAAGCAAATTGATTATTCAGTTCTTGTGTGAAGGCAGCAATAAGTGCACAGAATTGAGAAGACTAAATTACCTATATGTTTTATCAAGATCAGAGGTGCTTCTTTAGTGCGATTGTGCAAACTTCAGTGGGATGATTTGATCAAATCATTCCTCTAAAATATACCTTTGAAAAAGGTGACAATTTCCAGTTCATGTGGAGAAGTCACTTGGCTTCAAGCAAAATAGCCATTTAAATCAGATTGGTTGAGTGAAGCTCTGGGACAAGTTGTACGAATTTGGGAGTTTCCAATTTAATTTGGAAAAAGCCACTTAATTTCATGCAGAAATATTCTGAAGCTATCTAATTTTCTTTGAGCTGGAGGTACAATTCATAATGATATTATAAATAAAGTTGGAAACAATCCTTCAGAAATTTGATCAAATTATTTTTTTAGTCAAATATCTAAATTGAGAATTTCTAGAGCCACATTATCAAGTCTGTCAAATATGCATATCTGTTTATATAAGTTTTCATTATGTGTATGTTGATGAATTCACCTCCAAACAATTCTGAAACAGAACCCTGATATCTAATTAAGCAGCAGCAAACCCTTGAAAATGAAAACAATTTATTCAAATCAACTCTCATACTCACATGTACAACATTGAGTAGAGATACTGAAAAAGAATGAATATTGAAGATATGTTACATACATGTTTTTGCTTATGCCTTAAAATTACCCAGTGGTACAGTTCTTTGGTTTGATTTTGAGAACACATGCAGGACATTTTTTCCATTGCAAATCTCATTATTATCTTAATTATTTAATTTATAACTTGTCTTATGAAGTCAGCTGCTTTGTGACTCAATATGAGAAAAGTTGCTTATGGATGAAAAAAAGACATTCTTGATAATGAATCCATTATCTGCAAAAATAAGCAGCCAACTATGAACGATAGAACCACCTCTTCTTCATGGATTAGATATTCTGAAAACTAATGTTTTCTTGTGAAAAATGTACACTAATGCATAATTTATTTTCAGTGGTAAATCCGTTGAAAATCAAGCTGAATAGCAATATAAATATGTGGTAAGTATATCTGCTTCTAAATAGGTTTGGTTCATAATTTAATTAACATAATTATAATAATTATTTCCTCCATTTTTAGGAACCCAGAAAATAGTTTATTAAAAAATTTAAAAGAGATTTTAGAAATTGATTTCCCATCTCGAGAAGCTCTAGAAAAAACTGTAAGTTATCTCATACTTTCTATGCTCACCATGCTTGAATACTACATATTTGGAAATAACTATTTTTCAAAGAGACTAGATGATTTAAAATGTCTACTTATACATGGGGACTATTCTCCCTCTATTCCTTCAAGGAGATGTTGAGTGGTGTGTGTATGTGTGGTTTTTTTTGTATTTTTTGCATTAAATTTATTACATTTAAAATTAATTCTGATATCAAACAATATATATATGGTCTTTGGTATCAGCATTAATTTTAAATGTAATACATTTAATACAAAAATATTTTTTTTTAAACTGTTTCAGGTGAGAAAGTACACTAAGCTCAGAGAAAGAAGTTTACATTCTTCCATCAATCTACCTGCCCGTTTTATTCTTCCCTATTTTGGAAAATTCTGAGAACAAGCTAAATAAAATATGATCTATTTATGTTGGGCAACTGTGCAGGAAGGCTTATGGACACTAAAAATCCATAAACTTCTAAAGTGCATTTTAATTATTGGAATTGGCCTCCTGTTCAGATTTATTCTTTGTATTTGCTCACAGTGAATGACAATAATATATTTTTTAAAAGATGCAGTTTCTTCCTTGCCCGTAGAATGTCGGGTTTGTAACTGCCCTGACGAGGTATAATTTTGGAATATCTCGGTATCATTTTATGATGTTGTTTATTCATGAATAATTTGTAATATCTTGCACATATTATATGTGACACTCTGCAATAACACATTGGTAGGTCACCGTAATTTGAGAGTTTTCATATCACCTAATGCCCTTTCCTATAAAAAGATGTATACATCAAGATCAGTTGAGAAAGGAATTGCTTGAGATTAATCAAAACTCCATTTGAATCTTTATATGCTATGATTTCCTATCTTCAGTCTACTAATAGAAAATCTGTAGTAGAATATCATAAAGGCAATATTTGTCCATGTATCCTGCCTTGGGTCTCATTGTTTTTATCATCTTGTGAGTGATAAAACGTAAAGCTATAAGCTGATTGAAAGATCTTAGTTAATTAAAGAAGAATACAAAAAGTTAAATTTGCATGCAAATAAAACACTGGATGGGAAAAAAGAATACTTATTTCTATATGGCCTCTGGTGATGCATATATATCTACTATCTTAGAAAAAAAACAGTGTCTCATCTAAAATGGTGGCTACCATATACAAGTTTTATAAATACTGATTAAAACATTTAAACTTGCTTTAAAAGACACAATTAATTAGAAACAGTAATGTGTATTTTAACCAATTAAGTTTAAGACTAGTTCTTCATTGTAGCTCTGTGATTATCTCACATGGGATAAGACAAGAGCCCGTTCAGAACAATCTAGAACTTAATGGGATTTCCTGGTAGGAGTTCCGTCCCATGTGAGGCATGCAGAATAAGGCATGCTTCGTTTAATCCCTTTAGTTTTATTTTCCACCAACATAGTAATAGCACATTCACTTTTAGAAATAATTATTCACATTCCCCTTTCTTTCACTTTGTTCTATTTCAAAATAATTATATATCTTTGTTTCATGTGCGAGGGATTGTGGGATATAGGTTATTGACTCCATTCACATATGACCTTGAAGGTTCCATTCCATAGCAAACGTTCCCCCAATGGATACAACCTAGACTCTTGCAAACACTGCCAGGTATTTACAAAATGAACTCTGTGGTGGTTCAGATCGGATTAAAAAGTAGATTTGGAGTACATGTAAAAAAAAATTATACTAGGCTGCAGCTCCTTAAAGGATATGTGTATGTAGGGTTGTGTGGTCACTATGACAAGAGAAAAGGTGTAACTGCTTTAAAAAATTGCAAGCAGCTCTCTTGTTCACACCCCTGAACTCTGAAGCATTCTTTTGGAATCAGATAAGATATGGCACAAAATGGGCTTGGCACAATAGTTTCATCCATAATCCATTTTTGGGAACAAATTCCTTACCATGTTTCAGAAATTTATCTTGAGTATATGCCTTCAATCTCTTAATGACCTTATAGATTTTCTCCATAACAATTTGTCTCCAACCTGGTTATTCAGATCGTCCAATGGTGCATTCATTGCCTCTGTACCTCTCCGCCTTATTACTGGTCAGCCCTTTTTTTTTCTCTTTTTGTCTTCCATCTTTCCCAGCTTTAGAGCCTTTCCCAGAAGGGTCCCCTAAAGCTTAGTCATAATCAAGTTTAAGATCAGTTTCTTTGCTGGTATCCCCAATACACTGCTATATTGGAGTTGCCAATAATAAGCATTAGGAAAATTGCTCAATAAGTTACCCAAACTGCTTAAAAATACCCTCCCCTTGTGGGCTTCCAAACAGAGTAAAAAGTCTCTTAATTAACCCACAACAGTTCTGTATTCTTGCAGACCCCTCATTCCTGGATTTACCAGTTATCCGTTTTTCTTGGATTGACTCGGGTTCAATACTTGGGGGGGGGAAAATCATTTCTGCCAAGATCTTATTCTCCTCACTTTGCCCAGATAGTTCTTTTCTCCTAAAGTCCATTTTAATATTCCAAAGCAAGATAACTACAATTTTCTTGCAATTTCTCAGTACCAATTGAGGTATCATTTAATTCCCTCTGGAGAAAAACACTTCCTTTCTACCTGCATTTTTTTGTTTTTGTTATTTTCTTTTTGTTTTCTTTTTATATTTATAAAATATTTTATATTTGCATTTACTCTTTTTACTCTTTATCTGTAGTTGTGTATTGTCCAGAGTTGCCTTTAGGAGATGGGCAGCTCTATAGATTTGAACTAATAATCAAACAGTATCCAGTGGCTTTTCAGGGTCTTTTTCTTAGCATTTCCCAAGTAAATAGTTTCAATCATCAAACTTTGATGCACGCTAAGTAAGGAATAGTGTCCTCTCACAATCTCTGAGCATATTCTGGGACCTTCAGCTACACACGTGGCCATTAGAATTACCTTTTAAGAATTTTCCAGGGGAACTATCTACCTTGGAAGAAGCCTTCCATTTTTGTCCAATAATATTGTCTGGAGCTCTGTTCTCAGAGGGATGAAGCCATTGGAAGACCATTCCTTTCCTCAGTTAATTTATGAGTACAGGTAGTCCTCATGATATGACCAAGGACGTGGAAATCTTTGGAAATCTTTTTGCTGCCTGTCTGACTCAGCTTCTGCTGGGGCCACTTACTTGGTGCATGTTTGTGCTTTAGCCGCTTTTTCTTTAGAGCTGAACTTTTCTTCAGCACCCTCAAGGCAAACAACTTGCAGAAAGATTTTCTTTGCTTGCATGCTTGTTTGTTTGCTTCCTTTTCTCTGTTCTTCAGCCTAGCAGTGAATCATCAAGGTAAATAACTTAAAAGATTTTGTCACCCTCTTTCCAGGCAAGCACTAAATTTAGCAAATTAAGTGGTTATATGGGATGAGATTGGACAGGAGAGCTGGAGAGTTTAGTTTCAACATCTAATTGGGGGGAGGGAGTTCGACAACTCCATTTTTTATTGAAGAAATAGGGATTTCTGGGAGAGGAAGGAGATTAAGTAATGGAAAGGTTTAGGGAAAGTTTGTCCTGAAGCTGCCATCTTTGCATGCTAGTGACTGGCTTCCCCAAAGACGTCTACAATCTCCTGATGACCATCTGGCTGGGGCACAGGACCCAGCTAGGTGTGGGGGGGGGGGCTTCTCCCACTCAGGAGAAACATCATGTGCACATATCATTTAATGATGGCATCAAGGAAAGCAGGGTGTGCGGGATAACCGATTATCCTTTCCCATTTGATACTAGGAGATCTCTATGTTCCTCTCATATTTCACTGTCAGTTTTAGGTAGGAAGAGATTCCGCAGAGGCATGACTAGTTATGAATGCTATGCATAGGGCAGGACTCCTATTAAAACATTCCATAAGCCATAGAGGATGTAAACAGGTTGCATGCAAATATATTATTCACATATATACATTCATAGATGGCTACTTGAAAACATAAGTACAAGTAACCAGTTTGTGTCATAAAGTAAACTCTTAAGTTATACTGTACAGTGCTATATAAATAATAACATTAATATCAAAGTACATTTTTAAAGAAAATATTAACATATTGCAATTTGACATAATTGATGAACTTTAGAAATACTGTTGAGCCATCATGTAGTTTGGTTTGTGTTAGTGTATTGTATAACCTCTGCTATTTGTGTTTTTGATGAATCCTGGATAAACTTTGGTTTGGGTGCAGTGCATGTACTAAACCCAGCCACCTCAATAATACAGTTCTATTTTATATTTTTAAGGACTTTTCTATGGATTGTGGTATTTGCTATGCTTATCGTCTGGATGGGGCTATTCCAGACCAGGTTTGTGATGACTCTCATTGTGGCCAATGTTTTCATCAAGTTTGTTTATATGAGGTATGATTATCATAAGCATTCAATAATCTTTGTTCTAGTCATTTAATTCCATGCAGTAGCTGTACTACTTTAAAACTAAGTGGAATCTAATTGCTTAGTAGAGAACAAGTAGATTTTTATAACAACAATATATAGTGATATAGAATATTATTGCTCACTGTTATGTATCATTTTTTGCTATCAATCTTTTACGTGATTAATAATTATTGCAAATTCTACTTTTAGATGAGTCTTAGAATATCAGAATTGGTTTTTTTAAGCAAATCAACTTCACTCCCAGAGAAGATTTTGTTCGTGCGTGCGTGTGTGTGTGTGTGTGTGAGAAAGAGAGAAAGAAAGAAAAAGAAAGAAAGACATATGTTGGATCAGAATGTACTCTTGATTTAAAGCCTTGAACAGGAGAGATGCTTATCCTGTTTGCAACATTTTCATAGCTATCATCTAACTTCAAAGACAGCAAATAATACTTTGTTTTACTCTTCAGTGGTTACGTGGACTCCCATCAAGTCGACAAAGTTTTAATGTCATATTTGGTGAATGCCCGTATTGTAGTAAGGTAAGCAAAGATGAATAAAAATGCTTCCAAATAAATTTGAAAATAATACAATTGTAATTTATGGGAAACTTCATTATAGGCTTGTAATGCATCCCAGTGTATAAAGCATTAAACCTTGAAGTTTTGGGAATAATGCATATTTCAAATGTTTAAAATCTGATAGTTTTTGTAACATACCGGAAAATATTGTAAGCAACTGTATATATTAATCTGTACATAAGATAACTTTGCTTTGGAAACAAATTTATTCCAGCAAATCACACTGAAAATATCTACTAAGAAAATCTGAATACAAATGGATAACTGCATTTCCTGAGCACTCCCTGGAGAAGGTATCAAAGGAAATAGAGAGACAGCATTATTAAGACGACAAGGACAACAATGGCCATAATATACTGAAACAGTTTTCCATGCAGTCCAATCTGAGAGGGGCAGCAGGTGTAAGAGCTAGGCAGATTTTGAACACGTTCTGGTCGATGGACTGCTGTATATGTGATTCCATTTTCTCTACAATTTTCTTCAAAATTCTGGAAAGAACTGCAGGAATCTGTCCAGGGCAATGATTTTACATAGTCCTGAAAAAGAAGGCAAAAACATTACTAGTGGAAATTTGTCTAAGAGCAAGTGTTCAGTACTTTATTGCTAGAGAGGTTGTCTAAGTATTTTCCTCTTTGTTCTTCCCTTATATTACCAAAGCTATCTAAAAATAGTAACTACATTGATTTTCTTTTTAAAAAACAATAAAGTGGAATGATCAAAAAGATGTATCTGAAGAATTTTTTGTTAAGAATGTTTTGCTGCAAACTATGGCTAGGCGGTTACAGATATTCCACTTGGACAAGACTGGAATTTGTCTCAAGCATTTCGTGAATAATCACATACTAGAAAACTAACATGTCAACTTTTCTAAAGTCAAAGGACTGTTCCCATTCCCAACCAAATGCAAATCAAACATTTCCATTTATTTCTTGCAGATCATTTTTAATTTATTTAATCACAGAAAAGTACAATTTTCCAAATGTGTGGTGTCTGAAGCATAGCATAAATACCCATTGTAGTTAAATATCCTAGGTACCCACTAGTTTGTAACTTACGAGTCACAATACTGAAATATTAAATATTTACAATTGTAGGGACTTTACTATATGGGTAATATGAATTCAGGCTCAGTTATCTTGTACTGAATAATAAACATGTAATGAAGTTTTTAAATTTTAGAAGATTTGAGTAAAAATCTGGCCTTTAAATTTAGAAAACACCATGCTAATCATAATGGAACATTTCTTCTTAATGGTTTGTTAACCCTGATAACATCTGCCTGGGGCATTAGCCATATTACTTGGTGACATAGTGGTTAGTGGTACTGCAGCCTAGCAGTTCAAATCTCACTGGCTCAAGGTTGACTCAGCCTTCCATCCTTCTGAGGTGGGTAAAATGAGGACCCAGATTGTTGGGGCAATATGCTGACTCTGTAAACCGCTGAGAGGGCTGTAAAAAGCACTATGAAGCGGTATATAAGTCTAAGTGCTATTGTTATTTGATAGCAATTTCTAGCAATATTCCCATATTCATGGAGAGTGGAGAAAACAAAATAAAAAAAACAAGGTTTCAACAAACAAATTTAATGCAACATAACAAACTCACCTTTGAAGCTTGAGTAAACTTATTCAATCTAACCAGTACTGGCTTATCTTGTATTTGGCTACTTTTCATTTGTTCAGTGGCTTCTCTAAGATTAAAAAACTCCTTGTTCTCTAGTTGGCTTTCTTGTCCTTTAACTTGCTTCAGTGTCGGCATCAGCAAATGAGCCTATTAAATGTACAAATTAAGCCATCCTGAGTGCAATCCATGAAATGATACAGTACTGTGCAGCATTCATCCACTGAATTAGTTCTTTGTTAAAATAACTTGAGTGAGTCCTAACATGAAATAGATCATGCACAATACTAGAAAAAGCATTGCTAACATTAATGCAGCCATGCAAGGAACAGACATATTTTATTAAATTAGCACCTATTTAAGATTATTACAATTTGCTTTCCTAAGGCAGCATTACTTTTTAAAAATTGTTTCAGTGTTTTAGGGAAATCGAGGTGACTGTTAGTAACCTTTAGTAGAGGTGAAACCAGGTTTGTCAATAACTAACATACTGTATTTTAATTTCAGTGTCACAAATGAGAAAATACTAACAAAAGATTTTTCTAAGCTTTTAAATTTAATTTATCTATAACATTGATAGACAATATATGTTTGGTTTCCTTATGCCTCTTCCTTTAAATTTTCCTATCATATTAAAACTTGGTTTACATGCATCAGGAGGCTGTTGAACAGCTGCAAAATTCATTTGTGCTGTGCAACCTAGAAAAGAGCAGTAAGGGCAAAAGGAATGAGAAAGACTTGCAAGTTATAACTATGTTTAGGTGGAGTAAGAGTTATAAAGTAGGATGCATTGACAATGCACTAAGACCACCAAATAAAATGCACTGGATGAAGCACACACTTAAATGTGTATCTCCAAGTCCAGTAATCCACTCAAGAAGCAAGAGTTGGAAATTATTTGTAGAAACTGGGCAATGATTTCTCATCTCCAATTCTTTAAATCTATTTTTACAAAATAGATTTAAAATTTTGTTCCAAATACCAGGGCAAATGTTTTAATTGGGCAATGAGTATGTGTTCTTTTTTATGCCAGTCTTTTTTAACAAAAAGATACTCCAAGGCAGAGATCTTAAATGTATCTAAATAAGTATCAATCCCCATATTTATCAGCAAGCCTAATTTTAATGTACGGTAATTGTTTGGTGGATAGCCAGAATCTGAGTTTTGCCAAAATTGAACAACTTAAGGCAATAATTCACTGCTATCGGTAAAGATGTTTTTATTTCATATAAGTGTTTCAGGGCTAGAAAAAAACCCATTCATCATTTAGCAAACATTCAGCTTTGAAGCAACCCTGTGTCTTTATTTGTTTAATCAAAGATTTACTGTATTATGACAAACACCAGATATATATAACAAACTAAAGGAATAATAACTTTTTATAAACTCTTGCCAATATTACTGAATCTCTGTTTCTGCTAACTTCATATTTGGAATACGAAGCATCCTCTTCCATCTTTTTTTGTATGTTATGAACAGGACAAAATGGATTATATTGTATTTGCTATCATATATGACATATAAAGCTACACATTTTAAAGTATTAACATAAATAAAGTAAAATACACTTGGTACAACATTATCATTATATAAATTATTCAATGCTACAATACTTTAATATGGGAGATTATTTGTCCTACTTCAATCTCAAATCTGAATTGCAGATCTCTTTTTCTCTATTTGAACAGATCTGAAGCAATTGCATTGGTAAAAACTGGCGAAGAATAAACCCCACATATCAAATTTGGAATTAGTGGAAGCTTTCTATAAAAAAATAGAGTTGTTTTTAGCAACACATAGTAACAGAAGCTGTGACCATTGACATTTTTTTTGTCATGATGTTCATATGTACTTGCAAACAGGAAATCCAATGTCCCATTTTCATATCAGGATTTGCTTGATGCCAACACTAATCTGAGACAGTCTTAAGTTAACCCACAGAAAGGAAGTTTTCCATTTTTAAATTAATCATTGCCTAACATAATTCTGTAACCCATTCCTATATTGAAATCATATAGTTATTACAACTGGGATAAGTGGTGCTGTTAATTTTCTTTTCTGTACCCCTTTCCTCACCTTTAGTTTTACTGCCTTCCTTATACCAGCACAGAATATACTTGCACCTCCTCACACACGACTGCAAAATTTTATTAATATAATTGTTGTTGCAAATAATTGTAACAGATGAGGTTAAGTTTGTTTCTCCGAAACCCCTTCCCCTCACCACTGCAATCTTCCATGGCAAAAGCACAACTGAAACAAAATACAGCTTTAAAAGCAGGTGTATTGTGACATACAAACAAGCAACTCAAAGAAACAAATTCCCTCAAGCATGCCTAAGATGTCTGCAGACCACAATCTCTGTTCCCAGCCAAATCCACCATTAATTAATTTTATTATTCATTAATCAAGTTTATACAATACCAATTTCACTAGTGACTCTTAGTAATTGATAGTTTTTCTATACTTTGTGTGTGTGTCTGTATATATATGTATATTACCATATCCAATTACAACATAACACATTTGGCTGTGTCCTGTTATTGTAAGAAGCTATTGTAAAACTATGAGAATCACTTAATAATGTTAAACTATTTTCTGATATTAAAAATAAGAACTTCCCATTGCAGGCAAATTGGTCTAAATTTTCTCCCATGAGAAAACAGATAAGACTTGTCAATTTTTGGATGTGCTGTTCTGGCATTTTATGACTTAGATTTCCCAAGCTTGAAAAGCTTGGAGAAGAATGAGGAGGCAGGAGACTGAATCTGAGAATGGAAGTCTGCTTCATTTTAAGAGGAGCTTCTATAAATCCTTGGACACTGTTTCAGAAAATTATGGTCCAAGAGGAGCTTTTAAAGTAGAATTATTAAGAATATTAAGAATATTGCTATAGCTTTAATAGAATCAGTGACTATAACTTAGATTTGTGTTTACAGATGAAAGAAGAAGTAAACTTTGTCAAAAAGCAGATTTCTTAATTAAAAATGTGCATATTTCAATTAACTTTAGAAAATTGTACCAATCACAGATACGAAAAGAAGCTGCTCCAATTAATTTAGATTAAGTGGCAACCACAGCAGCAAGGAAATGGCTTTTTGCTTTGTGGAAAAAGTGATGAAAAAAATACCAAAGTCTATAAAACTCTGGGGAAAAAAGTCTTGGCAATTACCAAGATCAAAATCCAGTGGCTTTTTATTAAACATGAACTTTTGTTCTGCTTTTTTGCACAACGTAAATAGTGTTGACAATTGGGTTTCCAAAGGCACTTGCTACAATAAAATGTAATTGTATCATGAGAGAAAGGTGACAATCGGGAGATCATGAAAAAATTACATATTCTTAGTGGTAGTTAATTAGCCATGCAAAAGCCCCTCAAACAGAGAATCTCTTCTATTAGGAATGATTACTATGCAGACCTACCAATGTCAATACCAGAGTCATTCAAATACTTCTTTTGCTACTAATTGAAGGTTGTAAAGCTTTGGTGCCAAGGTTTGGCTTCCAAAGAGCTAATTTATGACTAGGCTGCTATTTTATGTCTTCAGTTGCAACAGCTACAAAACTCAGCAAATCAAAACCATCTGTGCACTAAGATTTGGATCACCATTTATCTTACAGCCGATCAGTCACTTTAGTTTGCATCCCACATTTTTTGACTAACATATTATTGTGACAGTCCAAAGTTCACTAGGGATATTAAAACTGAATGACACCTTGACCTTGCCTTAATGAATACTCATCAACAAAGACTTCAGACTAATCCATATGGCAAGAGACAACCATCTCATGTTTTTAATTGGGGTTGGGAAATACTGTTAATCATATTAATCCAAGATTAATAATAAAGATTTGTTACTGTGGTTACTACTACTATTATTACTGTAAGTTTCCAATAACACAAAAATAAGGAGCACTATGGTATCACAGTTAATTTATATTGGGACACATATTGCAATCCAAGTATAGAGCTTTTGGAAGGCAAGAAAGAAAATATGACCAAAAAATAAAATCTCGAGGTTGGTGCTAGTGATAGAGAACATGAAATAGCTGGAACAATAAAAAGTAACTGCTTTAAATATGGTCTGTGGAAAGTTGCTGGCATTCATGATGATTCACAAATACCACAGAACACAAACTATATTATGCAGAAAGAAAATGAAATTAAACATATCTTCTCCAAGGAAGACAATAATCCCTAACTTGAGTGTGATGTTCTGTATTGGAACCTATACAAGCAAATGACAAAATTTAAAAAATGTACTAGATTATCTAATCTGAAGGTTTCGCACTTTTAACACTGAACAATGCTTGTTCCAAACTTTAAATTCAGAAACTAATGTTTAAAAATGTACCATAAACTACTTTACAGTTTACTTAAGATGCCACAGAGTCCTTTTTTTTACTCCAAGTGACTGGATTGACAAATGCTCAGCATCTGAATCTGTCTCTAGCAATAATCTGAAATTCTTCCAAGGTGAAACTCCTGTAAAGCAAGCTTAGTATTGAATGGTTTCATGGAACTATTGATGCAGTTCCTTGGAAAGCATGATTAGTTACTGTTGCCTTCTGGAATGCCCCCCCCCCAGTCTAGTCTATTTTGATATTTCATAGAGATCTTCAATCTATGTATTAACCTGGTCCAACTCTATGTAGCTTTTCAGTCAGGTTCTTTAACTGCTAAGGACATATCAGGGATCTCTTTGATCCTCACCTCTATTGTTTCTTTCTTTCTTCCATTTTCCTCAAAAGTTATCACATTTTCAATTCAGTAATTA
>JANHFT010001165.1:138234-152771 GCA_032467955.1 Pseudoxenodon macrops | reverse complement strand
CCAGGTGCTAACAATCTTCCTGGCTTTGCATGCTTTGTTGATTGGTTCTCTCTATCAGCTGTGCTGTAGAAGCTTTTCCCCCCAGTCCTAATCAGGGGATAAAATAATGTGGTGAAGCTGACCAGACTAAGGACGCTAGCCAGATGAATATCTGGTAGGCAGATTCCCCCCCTATTTTCCTCCCAAAAAACTCAGGTGTGTCTTATACTCCGAAAAATATGGTAAGTTGATATGGACTGGGGATAAGATGAAATATTATTGTAAGTACAGGGCAGAAAAAAAAGAGACTGGTATGATACATTAATGCTACAGTTAGTTTTAAGTGGGGCAGGACTCACTTAAGATTTATCTTGAAACAAATATAACTCTTGTACAGTACTCCTTGCTTTATGTTCAATTGTTCAGCAACCTTTTGAAGCTACAATGGTGCTGAATAAGGACGACCTGTGACCTGACCTTAAAGTTGTGGCCCTTGAAGTGTCTCTGAGGCCACGTGGTTGTGATCTGGGTGCTGGTAACTGGCTCACAGTTAGGATGGCTGTAACTTCCCATGGTCATGGGATCACCATTGATGACTTTCAATGGAGGCTTTCCACAAGCAAAGTCAGTGGGGAAACCAGCAGGAAATCTTCAGACCCACATAGCCTTCCAAAAATACACAATCATCTTTTGGGCAATACCCCAAAAATAATATTTCTGAAGCTATTCCAATTCCAGATTTTTGGAGTATAATTTAATAACAAATGCTCATCTTTAAACCTTAATTTTATTCCAAGAACCCTAGTTGAAAATAGCAATGACACTAATTAAAATAGTTCAGTGAAGCATATGAAGTAAAGTTCCTTCAAATTTATTAATCTTTTGCATTACATAAAACATCAAAAGCAACAATATCAAACTCCACCTACACAACCAGCCAACTTTATTTAAACATCTGTTGAGAAGTCTAACAGACTCAAAGAGCTACGTATATGCTCCTGAAATAACCAAGTTGTTAATATATCAAAACATATTTAACCCTTGTGATAGCCTGGGAGAAGCTATACTTAAGATTTGAAGTTCCTTTATATAATTACATTTTAGTTAAATCCATGTTATTGGAAAAAGGGTAAGCTGAATGCAGTCACATAAAAAGTTGGAGAAATTTTAGTAGCTATTTAGAAGATAGTTGGTTTAGAAGCTACAAGGCAACTTCTTGAAAATGTGTATGAATGTTGGGTTGGAGACACTTATCTCACCTTTTTAAACCTTTCAGCTAAGCATATAATATTACACGGCAGCAATGAAAACTGTGTGTACTACCATATTCAAGGTTAGGGTAAATTGGATCACAAATATTTACATAGTACTTTTAGTGGTCACCAACTGGTGGTCTGTGGACCACTAATGGTCCTTGAGAAAAGTTTGGTGGTCCACAGAAAAATTATTTGCATTTTTTGTATTGCATTAAATCAGGGGTCCTCAAACTATGGCCTCTGGGCCGGATATGTCCAATGAACATTTGTGTTGCTGCAGAGAGTCTCCCCCTTTGTGGTCTTTTTGTGTGGGTCAGAGGGGGGTAGAAATTCTGACTTGGAGTCTGCTTCAGCCTCCTGTTACTGGGGCTTTGGGCAATGGCTGGTGGGAAGCGTCTTCACTGGTGGTGAAGAGCCGGAGGACCTTGTTCCAGTGGGACTGCATCATGGCCTGGAACTTGCTGACCATCTCGGCCCACTGAGCCTCCAGGTGCTGGTACCTGGTCTTGCACTCCCGCAGATCTTCCCTCTGCTTGGAAAGCCTATGCTTGTAGTCCTCAGTGAGGTGCTTCTTCTGAGCCTCTTTCTAGGTCAAATCCAATTTGAACTGAGCCAGCTGTTTTGCCAACTGTTTCTCAGGGTGGCTGCTTAGCTCCAACAACTGCTTCCTGTTGGGTCTCTAAGGAACCCAGGCAGGCAGGCAAAGAGTGACTGGGAGGGGAGGAGTGTGTAGACGCATTGAAGTATCCCTCAATGTGAGTGACATTGAGTTGACCATGCCCACCCAGTCACATGACTACCTAGCCACGCCCACCCAGCCGGTCATTAGGAAGATCATATTAGTGGTCCGCAGGATTTAAAATTATGATTTTAGTGGTCCCTGAGGTCCGAAAGGTTGGTGACCCCTGATCTAGACTCAGCCCTGCTTAGTGCTCGGAGAGAAGATGACCAGATGATTTTAGGCTTATTGGAAGTTTTAAAAAATCCTAAAAGATGACAATGAGAAATTACATCAATATTGTCAAAAAAAACAAAAAAACTCTGCCCAGTCATCAAAAATGGAATCAACCTGGAAAATGGAATCAAATAATCCTTTTATTTTGTAAGATGTTGGTAAATCAAATGGAAACGGGTTTGTCAACAAAACCCGTTGTTAGAACAAAATGAAAATAGGGAAGTCCAGTGTAAGAAACATGTCAAAAATTTAAAAAATGAAAGACTATCATATCTCCAGAATGCTTGCAGTTATTCATATTTATAACCAGAAACCCTGCTAGAATGTGTACCACAACTTAGATAATATTATCATGCCCCAAAAAAAACCCACCAAATCGTTTCAGCATGGAACAAGCTACTAGTAAAAAAAATCCTTTATAAAAAACAAGAGAGTGGAGTATAAATTCAGAAGGCATGCGAGGACATAATATGGGTTACAACAAACAGCATAACAATAATTGTGGACCAATTTGGGCTAAAAGCATTAATGATTAAAATTATAGAAATACGTTCTAATGAAGTTATAAACAGTTGGATAGTAAAGAACACAGGGACTTGAAAAATTATCAAGTCACTGCAGAGAAACTAAATGAATTATACTGGAAATGTATGACAATATTCATATTTGATTTAATACACATAGAAACTCTGAAATAGTGACATAAATAGTTCCTTGAAATTCAGTTGGCAGGACCAGATGGTATTCAGCCACAGACCAGTCAAAATGTATAAATGCTGATCTCTTTACATGTCCTTAAATCAACCTCTATTAGAAAAAGTACTAGAGGAAAATTCATCTTTAATCAAGGGAAAGTAGCATAGTTAATGGTTTTAGGGAGCAATGTAAGAAGTGATAGGCTTCTTAGTTTAATATTTGTTTCAAGTGAACTATTAGAAACATTAGCAAATCTTTTTAAGCCAATAGGACAAACCTTGCTGAAGAATAATTGTTTTTATAGAAACAATAGCAGTAGGTTCTGGTTCTTCTAAAAGTGTCAACAAGTCTCTTCTAAAGGAGATTGCAATGGACATTGTTTACTTGAATTACCAAGTAGTGAGGCCACTGCTGTTCATAATCCGGAGGTAGCTAATTTTGCTGATTATACCAAATAATTCAAGCCACTTAAAACAGATTACTCAAGAGTTTCCAGCAAGGGGAATTCACATTAAAATAGCATATGTACTCATAGTGATTTATTTAACATTTTAAAACTGCATTAAATAAAGTTTTCCTAACAAATAAATTCCTTTTAAGGAAGTAGACATGTCTTGGTAAATTCTATTCACTATACAATTATGGGGACTAAAGACAAAAAACCCATTATCACATGCAGGTTGATGGGATTTTAGCCAGGTGATTGGAAACTGACTTGGTGATTGTGATGGAGGCTCAGTATCAATACTGAACCAGTTTTCATCTCCTACAAAGAAAGGCAAATTCCATGTTGGCAATCATTAGGAAATATAAAAGTGATCTAAAATAGCATATATATTTTGCAGCAACATACATTTTGCAGAATCATTCTTTCCAAATAAGCTTTAAATGTCTTTAACAAAATAATTTAGGTTTCGCCAAACTGAACAGTGTGCTGGTATATACTATATAATTACTGCATTTTAACTTCTTGTGTGAAGATTGTGTCTCAGAATCATAGAGCAAGTTAAACTGAACAAACAGAAGCAAGACAGAAACCTAGCAGCAACACTGTTCTTTTACAAGGCAAAAATAAATATGGTATTCAGTATCCACTTGTTTCTAACTTCCTTTCAAAAGCATAATCAGCTACCTATTGTGGGATTTTGGTATTTTACCAAAAAAAAAAAAAACATTAGCTATCTATTCCTTTATCTCTCTGAAAGAAGCAGCTCTATGGCATGTCTCTAAAGTACACATCACTCTTTTCTTTTAGAAAAACAACAAATCGACTTGAGGTGACCAAATATCAAGGCCAGATATCAAGGATAGTTCACTTTTATGAAAGGTGCAAGAGACTTTTTTCATTCACGGTAGCTCTAGAAAAGGGGTGTCAAACTCAAGGCCCGCGGCTAGATCCTCATGTGGCCCTACCAAGCTCTGTTTTCCCTGGCAGAGCACTCGGCCACCATGGGCGCTCCTGGCCATAGTGATGTCAAGCTGGCCACGCCCACCCTAGCCACGCCCACCCCACCTCCAATGTCAAACACAACCCTGATGCGACCCTCAATGAAAGGGAGTTTGACACCCCTGCTCTAGAAGGCATTGCAGTATGCTGTGCCCAGCTGAAGGCAGAAGGAGGAAAGTAAGGGAAAAAGATTTTGACCAGGTCCATAGCTTGATAAGCTTGGAGGAAACAGAAGCGTATCCTTTTCTCCTCTACCACTGTGAAGGTTGCACCTTTCAGCATTTTCAAGCCAAGTTTGAAATAGAAATATTAGCCATTTGGAGTCATAAACTAGGCAATTTGAGTGGCCATCCTCAAGGGAGAAATATAATAATGCTCACATGTGTTTACACTTACCGCAATTTTCTCCTGCAGGAGCCCACCTTGTTACTGAATCAGGCAGTTCATCAAGAAGCCTAGAACCATAAGAATGAGCCACTTGTGAGATTGAGGGCAAAATGGTGATCCTCCCTTTGGAAGCTAACAAATTCTTTGGGAACCAAGAATAGTTAGCAAATCTCCCTCTCTCCTATATTAACTCTTTACAGACAGATATTAGACTACACAGAATTATGGCCAAGAAAATAAATTCACATGAATTCCTGCCAAACTTTTTGTAACTAAGAGAAGAAATTTCTCCCAGGATAAATTTGCTTTCTTTTTCCTATTAGAGTACAGATTAATAGCTGCATTTTAAAGAGTTCGTCTGATTCCTCCTTGTTGTTCACAAATGGATTTTATACACTGATGGTATTTGATAAATTTGCTATTCCTATTTATGTCTATTCAGTTCAGTGAGGCTTATTCTCAAATACAGTAAGTATGTGGAATACCAATCTAAGGTAATTCCAAAATTGCCAGTTTCTTCCTTAATAAATTTCTAAGTTAAACTGTACATTCTTTTCTATAGCAGAGAATGCTATAGCAAAGATTATGCCTACCTATGAATCAAACCAATGTGTCTCTTCTACCTTTTAAATTATTTCTACAAAGTAAGGACTGAGAAAACCTTGGGATTTGTGCTTATCGCAGCCTTCAAATCTTCTCTAAAAGATTACTTTTAACAGGAAAAATGAAAATATTTAAAAAGAGATAGACCAAAAATTGACCTCGAAGGTCCCAATATTTTAGCTTTTTTTAACCAAGAAGTTTCCAGTGGCTTTCACCTCCTATCCTGACACCATTGGCAGGTGTCATACTATTCAGAAGGTGGCCTGAAGTCATCATGTTTGTCAATTGCTTGCTTATACAGACTTAATTCACCTGAACGTCCACATCTTCCTGTGCTAAAACAAGTGCACACACACACAAACACTCCCATACACAAATTCAGTAGCCCAGAATAAATATATTGTAGCCTTTACTACTGGAATGTATTATACTGATCGCTGGTCTAGATCACTGTCAGTTCCATTATGCCTTAAAAGCAGGAATCCAAAGGAAAGAATCCATGAATCTTTGTTTCTTAGTAGCTTTGGAAATGCATATATTTTTTTTTGTAATTCAACAATTTTAAGTTAGCATTTCTTTAATATAAGTAAGATTCAACAGCAGACCTATTGTCTATACCAGTGATGGCTAACATTTTTCTCGTCGTGTGTCGAAAGCATACGTGTGCGTGCCAGCACCCATAATGCAATGCATCCTCATGCATGTGCACACAACCCCTCCCCCCACACTCCCATGCCCCTGATTTTGGGCTTAGCAGGCCTCCCTGCAGCCTCCTGGGACCAAAACTAGGCCATGGGGGGCGCCACACACATGCTCCCACCGTCCATGCATACGGTCCCTGTGCCCCCCACATGCACACGCACCCCACCCTCACGCATTCCTAAATCAGCTGCCGGCAGGAGGCATGTGCACGCATGTGTGGTGAAGCTGAACTGGCTCACATACCCACAGAGAGAGCTCTACGTGCCAGGTGTGGCATAGGTTCGCCATCACAGGTCTATAGCAGAGGCGGGTTCCTACCGGTTCTAACCTGTTCTTTAGAACCGGTAGTAACTCGGCGATGACGTAATGGAGCCGGTTCCTTCGGTGTCTCTGTGGGTGCCTCCATTTTGGATTTTGCTTCTGCACATGCGCAGAAGCTATTTCTTGATTGCTGCGTGCATGCGCGAGGCGCGACCTTGAGCAAACCGGCAGCAAAATGATTCACAACCCACCCCTAGTCTATAGCATCTGCTTTCTTCCAGAGCAAGACTGGCCAGTAATTAAATATAGCTTTGATAGGAAGTTCTGTCCTAAAGTTTTAAAAAAACACACCATATCACTAAATTTACTGTGAAAGAGGCAAAAGAAACCAAATGCCTGCTTCTGGTCTACATATGGACTTAGCAATGTATGAGGGAGGGGAAAGCATACTAGCCTAAAGAATAAAAGAAGAGCCCATTTGCAAGCAAGTCTCTAAATGTAAGAATCTGCTCCCTTAAAAAAGGCTCATGTATGCTGAATGTTTGTCAGATCTGAAAATAGATACCAAGAGTGCTCAGATAATTATTTGCAATTGGTTAAATCAGAGGCAGACAATTAGATATAGCTATCCCAATAATATCTTTCTAAGTACAAAGCATTTTCATTTAGGCAGGGCAAGGGAATTGATATTTGTCAACCTCCCTTCCTTACTGACACCTTGATAGAAGACACCTTCTATCAAGGTGTCTTTAAGTCAGTTCTGACTCCTGGCAACTTCCTGGACAAGTCCCTACGGTTTTCTTCAGCAAGGTTTTTTGAAAGAAGTTTACCATCCCCTCCTTCCTAAGGCTGAAAGAGAGAGGCTGGCCAATGGTCACTCAGCTGGTTTTGTGCCTAAGGTGGAACTCAGGGTTTTCTGGGTTCAGGCCCTTAACCATATTCCAGGGATAACAGGAAAATACACCATGAAAACAACTTCTTTACTTCAGCTTTTATGCAGCTTTAGATTAGACATGCATGGCAGACCCTGGAAAAATAGCAAGAAAAATATTTGGAAAAAAAGAACTTGATGGATGCTTAAGTTTTCCTCTTCACCCACTTCTAATTTTTCTCCACCTCCACTATTGTAGTGTCCAGTATGAGAGCTGCCATGGGCAGAGAATCTCAAGAATCAGATATGCCTCCACTTTCTTCTATCCCATCCAACCCAATATGCTTCACCAGGCCACTTAAAGATCTATCAGTTGTTTTCACTTGATTACTTTTGATTGCTGGGTTCCCTAAAATGCCAGGAGAGCAAAGATCAAGCCCACAATCCAGTTCATCAGAGTTCACATGTGAACACTAATCCCAGATAACATGGCTAGACAGTCACCACAATACACACTCATACGAGGTCAAGATTTTTACATACCCATACAAGGTCAAGATTTTGGCAAATATAAGGAACAAAATGCTATGCTGGGGAAGCCAGATTCATTTAACAACCGTGTTACTAGCTTAACAACTGCAGTGATTCACTTAACAACCGTGGCAGGAAAGGTTTGGGCAAAATTCACTTAACCAATGTCTCACCTAGCAACATAGATTTTGGGCTCAATTGTGATAGTAAGTCGAGTACTATCTGTACAGACATTCAGCTTGTCCTTGTTTAATTGTTTTTAAAATCTATGTACCACATTATGCTTACGCCTCATTGTGTGATCTATGTTGTGCCAAATTATGAGGAGCTGGTTCTTTCCAAGTACAGGTGTTTAACTACTACTTGTGGAACTTGTGACAGTGCTAAACAAGCGATCCTTAGGATTGATCATTGGTTCTGGCCTTCACAGCCTCCCTACGATCATGTGCAGTGATCTGGACACTCAGTGTCTTCCTCACAATTTCAACATCACAGCAGGCTGCAATCACATGATGGCAATTTCTAATATTCCCTGCTACCTTCCCACAAGCAGTCAATGGGTAGCCAGCAGGAAGAGGTATATGAGGTCCTCACTTAACAACTTGCATAGTGTCTGCTTAGCAACAGAAACTGGAACTGCTATTGTTAAACGGTATGGTCACATGACATCACACTATATAATGTTACTTAGTGCAATTCCAGTTCAGTCCCAATTGTCATTGTTAACAGAGAACTACCTGCAGTAGTAATAATTTAAGTAAAATAGACTAGCTTGTCTGCACCGAAACTGGGGTCCTCCTGTTGTTTAAGCTAATAATTCCTTTCATTCCAGAAAGACTAATGCATGCTAGAATCCAAAGACATATTTGGCGAAAAGCTGGCTTAACACCAGACAACTTTAGCTTCACAAATTCTCCAGCAAATGCTTTCTTCATTGCTTGTGCCCAAAATCCAATTAATTGAGTTGTCAAATACCCAATACAGTCATTTGGCTTACTGCATCTTATCTGACATAAAATTTACCCCTTTTAATAAAAATAAAGATATTTCATATAAGAACTGAAAGGGGCGAAAAAGATATGCAGATTTACAAAACCCTTTCTCTGCATTAAGCTAGTTATTTTATATAATGTTGCCTCATACCAAGTGTGCTAGTTAATCAGATAACACAACTTAATGAAGGACTCATAACTATCCAAGTATTTAATTGAAGAATAACCAAATCTGGGCATTCAAAACATGGAGTTATAATCTGTTCTTCAATCCACATTTCAAGATAAACATTGGAAATGACGTTTAATTTTTTTTAGTAAAATGTCAAGAATCTCGAACAGCATATATGTGTGCGTTTATGGTAAAGGGACTTTGGGAAGGAGATGTACCATCCTTTCATGGGGTTAACTGTTGAGCGTAGAATTAATAATTTTTAAGGATTACATTGACTGAATACTGAATTGCATGAAGAGGCAGGTAGTGGGGAATTGTAGTGATCAAGAGTTTTAAAGGAGGAAATATTAAACAATACTGTACAAAGTCAACATTTACAGATACAATCGGTATTATCTGCAGCCTGCAGGCTAACCTCCCTCCCTCTCTCTGCAGAGAGCCAGTGCCAAACTGAATGTGCAGATTGATTTCTTCAGAACAAGCCATCCCTATTGTGTACCTCTGTTGTGACTTGCCCTATTTAAAACTTTGCCGCCTTTGCCACTTGTAACCCTCCACTGCAGCATAGCTGGTATATTATGAGCCAAGAAACTGGCTGTGTGGGGCCCAATAATTCACTTACTTAGGTCCCACAGTAAGGGCAGAGAGCCTGCCACACAAGTTCCACTTTGCTGGGGCTAATTACATGCTTTCAGGGAAGGAAGCAGGTGGAATTCCAGTTTCCTTTTGTTTTTCACACTTACAAATGGCCTTTCTGAAAATACCCTTTAAAAAGAAGGGAATAACTGGGGAAAATAAAATTGCATTCAAAAGCAAGGTACCAAGACCTTAAAAATAAAAGTTACAACTTATCAACAACCTTTTTTGTTATCCAGTAGTTAATCAATGCCACATGCAAACATGTGTTCCATTCAAGTTAAAGGTAATTATACAAAGTCTTTCAAATAAATAGAACATTGTAGTTGCAACTAATAATTGTCCGATTGTATTCAATGAGACTTGGCTGCAGGACTGTATTTCAGAGGTTAGTTTGTATTTAAAAAATTCAAAACACTAAGATTGAAGACACTAAGATAGCTCTGCTGTCTTAGCTATCTAAGGCTGTCAAGAAACACTCCTGTACAGACTGGTTTCATCTATTTAAATTAAAGAGATGTGCATTACAGAGTAGCGGAAAACGGATGGGAGTTAGGATGGATAGACTTAAGCAATGAGGGGGCTCAGAACTGGCCATCTCACAATATTGTTGTGACAGCACATAACCTCTATCCTTTAAAGGTAAGTTTCAAAAGTTTCATAAGAATATATTCCTTGGAGAACAAATTCCCATTTGTTCTCTCAAGTATGGACGAATACATATAAAATCTTTGCAGCAAAATTTGTCAGAATGTCAACTTTATGAGGTTGCTCAGAAGAGTTCTCTAGGCCGTGATTGTTTAAGAAAAGTTCATTCCTTGGGGATTAATCGTGGAGCCTAGCACAAGCACAATCACGCCTGGGTCCTCTTCCAGTGACTGGGAATGCATTACTGTTATCTGGTCACAATCTGACCCGCACTCCCTTGTAGATAGAGCAACAACTGCAAAAAAAAACAAAACCCTTGTGCTTCGTCAAGAAAAGGGCTCATCTGTGAACCTCCTGGCAGCTTAGCAGAACCTTCTCCTGTCATCTTCATTAAAGTTGCCAGCTGCTATCCTTTAGTGCAGATAATACAAAAGAGGAGAGGGAAGCCATTCAACTCCCTCAGCAATAAGGAGCTTGCTTTCCAATGGATTTTTTTACAAAAGAGGATCAAATATTAATTAAAATAAGAGCAATAAGCACCCTTAATGGATGACTGTAATTCTTGCAATTCTTTCAGAACTTCAGTAACTTAGGGACCGATAATTTTCATCCCAAAATGTATTTTATTTCATACAGCTATACTTAGGTTTGCTTTGATTTGCTGAAGGAGGTTTTGCTTTTTTTTGGGGGGGGGAGGGAAAGGAAGAACGGATTCTTTACGAAGTGTGATCCCTGCACACGTACATATATATACCTCACCCTTTCAACCCGTCCTGCTTTGCAGAGTTAGAGCAGAACATGTAATTAAATAAATAAATAACAGGGTTTTTGTTTTACTTTGTTTTTTCAGCCTGCACAGCCTCGGGGTGCTTCAAATTCAGCTCCCAGGGTAGACTTCCGCAGATCCACTGCAACATACAGTAGCCCAAGGTTTCAAGGTCCCCTCTTCGGGATGGTGCTAAATGTGAAGGAGCAAAGAGAAATTATTACTGAGCTGGCTTCCCCATCATCATCACCACCACCTCTTTAAAAAAAGAAAAGAAAAGAAAGAAAACGATAGTAATTTAATGCACTAGTTCAGCAAAAGAGGGAATCGGGCAGAAATTATGCCGTGTTTTTTCAGCTGTCCCAGGAACTCCGCACGGCCTGTCTTTTGGCTGCAGTCCACAGACAGGCAGCGATTTGTTGCTCCTGGGGAGGGGCAGCTTCCTCACCTCCTCCATCCCTTTGCTTGCCCTGTCACATGAACTTGATCCCCATGGCCTCTGACATGATCCAGACAGCCCATAACCCGGCACCAACACTTTTTTCCAAGAGCCAGGCAGTAAAACAAAGAAATAAATGTCTGCTCCTAAATTGCTAACACATGTTCCAGGAAGTCCATGGGGTCCACATTGGTCATGCCGAGACCCTTCGAGAGCAGACTAAACAGTGATGGCCTTTCCTGCTCCACTAAACCAGAGATGTTTGATGGCCGACAGCATGACAACAGTGCCCTCTAGTGGGCTTACAACTTGAGCAGCAAAATATCTGCACAAAGAGACAGGAATGCTTTCGCATAGCTTGAAAGCATAAATCCCTTGGCTCTTTTTGACTGAAGTGTTCATTCAATTTAAATCTAGCTTTATTTCCAAATTATTAAAAGCAAACCATTTATGCTAGGTAGAATTTAATAGCAGAGCTAGTATAAGCCGCAAGCCATCTTAAAGATATGTAAGTTTCTCAATGGTTCTTTCTAGCAACATGCTTCTAAACACTTTATTAAAGATAAAGTAAGAATCAAGGAGACATTAGTCACACTCGTGAGCTAGGGTTGCAAGGGAAGCAACACACACACACACACACCAACATGTAACAATCTTTTTTTTCTAAACAAAAGACAGAATTCTGTACTTGCATGAATATCTATATGCATTGTACATACATTCAAAACGGTGCTCTCAACTTTGCAATAACAGGGAGAGGATAATAACACCAGAGAAATCAGAAAATCCATTCCTGGTAGAGATGACAGTAGTTATAATACAAAGTATCTGGAAGTCTCTGTATCAGGAAAGCCTGTTTTTTTTCAAATTCGTAGTTCTGCACTAGGAATCTGACAGTTTAGATCCACAACGGGATGCAAGAGGCTGCAAAAAAACTGATGTCCCAGAGAGGATGTTCCCATCACTGAGCCAACAAGTTCTGTATTTCATCATCAAGATTTCTCAGGTGACTCTGGAACACACTATTTGACTATAAAATATGGAAGCCTAGTCTAATAGAACTAAATCCATTCCTGCACATATGCACAACTCTTTTTTATGATAAAAGAACATAAATTCTTACATGTTCTGTCTATATTAACTGCTGTTCAACTACTGGATTATGAAAGTCCCTTCAATCTAACAGGATGCTATTTTATTGTCTTGAGGGTCTCTTTTATTCTAAGTTAGCTTTCATTCTGTCCAAACCGAAAAGCATTGTTTGTGATATTAAAATAATCAAAATCAATCTTCCACATATACAATTCCATTGTAGCATTTTAGGTGAATTTCAATAATAAAAATTTAACAAATTACTGTATTCTCATCCATGTCTATAAGTGCTGTCCTAACACAATCACTTCACAATTCTCAAAATGTTAATAAAAAAACATATCACAGATATGGAGAGATCATAGCTAATCTCCTATACGAGTTGTCACAATTATAGAAATTGTACTTCTCATCTATCATATAAGGAAAGTGTCATATTATAATTAATTCATAGTAAATATCCAGTCACTTAGTAGTCTGTAGCTTCAAAAGTGAAACATTAGATAATTTTAATTTGCCCAATTCTGTAAATAGGCAACAATGCAAAAAAGTATTCTTGATTTTCCAAATTGTAGATGTACAAGCCCATTTTTCTTTGTTATTTTATATTCATGTTAACCTATAGAGTCACAATATTTTGGAAATTAGCATGTTTTCTAAATCCTTCAATCTTTAGGAAAAAGAAAAAGGGTTGCTATTTCCTATATTCAAAGAACTCTGATAAAATATAGGTACTAAATATTACTGTCAAAGATTAGGAACAAAAACAGAATTGTTGGAGTTCCCAATTTTTATTCTTAAGAAAAGATGAATCTGTATGAAGAGAAAATAACATGTTACATCACTTTAAGATGTCATAAATAAAGTGACAATTTGAATAATTTCATGTCTGAAAAATGTCCCACTCTATAATCTAACATTTTTGCAAGTCTATATTTTGCTAACAAAAAGCCAACTTTCATTTAGAATCAGGTTATGGTCATTTTCTATAGGCAAATAGTCTTTTTCAACTGGAACTATGAAAAATAGATACTGTATTTTCAAAAGACTAATAATTTTTCCCAAATAATTTATTTTTAAAATGGGTGAAATTAAAAGTGTAGAATATTTATTTTTGACTGCTTAACTTTTCCTTTGGAGAGTGTTTTCCTGAATAATTCTAAGCCAAATAGATATTGTTGTGTGGTGGTCATTTAACAGTATATAGATAGTACACTTTAAATTTCTTAAATGTTATAATCTTTTACCTTATCCTTATCCCAAAAAGTGGCAATGAAACCAGCATGTTGAGAACATTTGCTTTCAAGTTTATCATAGAATAATACAATAAAAGTTGTAAGGGACCTCGGAGGTCTTCTAATCCAACCCCTTGCTCGAGTACAAGAATCCATACCATTTCAGACAAATGGCTGTCCAGTGTGTATAGGGTATTTGATAAAATTGTGGAAGTCAACATCTGGCTCTGGAGTAATGCTTGGAAATGAGGTGTAGAGTGATTTTAAAAAATCAACTCTTCATACTTATGTGGACTGCAATCACTACCAAACCTGCTAGATGTCCCCGTCTCAATTAGGTGTTAACTTGTAAAGTTCCCTTATGAAAGCATTGGCTCTTATTGGGGAAAAAGGGAAGAATCTGTCAGGAATGTTGTTGTTTCTGTTTGCTGACCATGTCTCACAGGTAGGAAGGGATAAATAAATAAAGTAGAAAGAAAGTAAAGCCTTCAGTACCATGCACGGACATTAGTTGCTTCTTCATAATGATTTTCTGCAAGTTTCAAAAAGCAAATATGCTTAAAATGCTTTATGGATAAAAATTGCGTTAAATTTATTCTACCCATTCAGAAACATGAAATACACACTATTTGAGAGAGAGGTGGGATTTTTAATCCCTCACTGAGTTACCCAGTTGTGTGGGCAACCCATGAACTATCCTAGATCACAAGCAGAGGTGGGTTCTAAATCTTCTAATTGCCGGTTCGCTCAGGATTGTGCCTTGAGCACACGCACAAAGCACGTGAACGGGCACACGCACAGCAGTCAAAAATTAGCTTCTCCTCATGCGCAGAAGCAAAATCCAAGATGGCGGCACCCATGGAGCC
>JANHFT010001165.1:116088-132766 GCA_032467955.1 Pseudoxenodon macrops | reverse complement strand
GCGCATTAGGAACTGGTACCCCATGTCCCTCTGCATCACTGCTATCAGACCCCGCAGAATCACCACTCCCAGATGGCCCTGGCCCCATCTCTGCCTCTGATGCAGAGACCCCATCCGAACTTTCCCTAGACTCCAGAGCTGACTCATAGTCCTCTCCACTGTCCGACTCATCTGCCAGCTCCGCAAGCTGCTGGTGAACCACAACACTATCTCTGACAGTTCCATTTTCTCTTCCCCCTCGGAGCTCTCAGATTGCCTTATTGCTGGCCCCGACTCCCACTCCGCCTCATCTGATTCGGCTGCTGGAAGAGCCAGCGGCCGACAGACCACAACAGTTCTTATACTTTGTATGTTTGATTCAGTGTAGGAAAGGATGGGGTGGAACGAGAAAAACCAGAAAGTTAGTTCTAAATTAACTGCTTTCATGGCATGTGGATGGTTATAGCGTACAAACACACACTCGCAAATTAACTACTTCAGTTATGCTAAGTAAAGGTAAAGGTTTCCCCTGTCCAGTTGGGTCTGATTCTAAAGGGCAATGCTCATCTCTGTTTCTTAGGCAAGGGAGTCAGTGTTATTCCATGGTCATGTGGCCAGCATGATTATATGCCAAAGGCCATGGAATGCTGTTACCTTCCCACTGAAGTGGTACCTATTTATCTATTCACATTTGCATGCTTTTGAACTGCTAGGTGGGCAGGAGCTGGGGCAGGAACAGGAGCTTGCATGGTGCTCAGGTCTTGAACATGGGCTGTCAGGTTTCCAGCTCATAAGTGTCTTAACTGCTGAGCCATCCCCCTCTCAGTTATGCTAAATGTAAATAGAATTTGGAAGTAGTCAATATTTATGATTAATATCTACTGCCACAGAGAAAAAATGCTGAGAAACAGTTTTATCCCCATAGAAGTTAAAATTAGAATCTATCTCCAAATTGCAGTCAGAGTTTAAAATACATCATCTTTCCCTATAGTTTTAACTGCTTACAACTATAGAAACAGAAAGAAAATGACTTCTGCACTAAAGAAGTACATTCCCATTCACTCTGGGAATGTTCTCTTGTCAGAATAAATACACGATTTTTCCTTAAAATATAGAACAACTTCTCTGTAGGGACTAAACTATAACAAAATAAATATGCCGGTTGTGATTCTACAAGGCCTTTTAACCCTTTTGACATCCTATCTTATTCTGCAGAAACCCAATCCCACATACAAAAGAATATTTCTCACTTAAAGCATTTTCAATAGAAAAATTTGGGAACAAACAACTCACAAAATACCTTGCCATGAAACTTCAAAATGTTAAATATCACACAGGATTTGATATTTTGAGAATGCTATTGTTTTGCAAAATGAAAATCTACTTGGCCAAACATTTTTTAGCTCTCAAAAGTTATAGACCCTGGAAGGTACATGTACTGTTTGTTTTGCAAAGCTAACACATTCAATAACATGACAGACCACAGAACTAGAAGCTATAATGCAAATGCATTTAACTTTGTCTGAGAACTAAGCAATAGAACCCCCCTGTACCACAGGGATAGCCACCCAATCAGTGTCTACAAATCCCTATTTTTCATCCAATAATTCTGCATAAAATATTGGAGTTCCTTTTCAGCAAATAAGGATTCCCCAGTTCTTAAAAGAACAAACAATAAAAAACTGCACAGCATCAGTAGACTTAACAGATTCTTATTCTCCTTATCCCCATTGCCCAGGTCATGAACTGCTTGGCCATTATAGCTTCTTTAGTCCAAAATGCTTCTGGTAGGTCAAACAGTGCAATTGTTTCAGCATCAGGGAGGCACAAGAGTCCCATTTCATTTTTCCTAATGACCAGCCTTAAATGACTACAGGTCTTAACAGTGCTGGCAAATTATCAAGGCCTTCTACATTACATGGTCAATGGTCCTTTTAATAGAAAAAGCAATAATATATAGTTGTTTGCGCCAAGCAAAACTCGTTAGAAAGTATTAGTTTAAGATAACAGTTCAGGAGCTATTAACAACTACAAATGTTTGCAGAAACAACCTCCCTCCCTCCTCCCTTCAAGTGAGTTGCAGAAGATGAGGGACATGAAAGAAAGAAAAAAAAGTCTGCATTTTGTACCATAAGTGACTCGGCTAGCTGGAAATGTGTTGTTAAAGTTCAATAAATTTGGAGAAGACTGAGTTACACTGTTGTAAGGTGGAATGTGGACTATGAGATGGTTAAAGGAAATCATACAGAGGTGGAAAATGAAGAAAGAAATAGATAATGTCATATAGGCACAGCAGGAAGTATTTTTAGGTAGAATTGAAAGAGACCAAGAATCTCAAACAAAAGTCAAACTTTGCCAATAATCACTCTTATTTTTTCATACTAGCATAACATAAGAATTGACTTTGTGTCTTGCTGACATAGCAACTAAGAAAGTCGTGTTGCATTGACCATTATTGATTGCAAGCAATGCAAGCAGGGGCGGGGGGGGGGGGAGAGGGACACCTACGCCATACCATATATTTTCAATATTGACCTTCCACTCCTTTTGTATGGCTCTTTGGGCTGGCTATTGAATTTGGACTGCAGTGTAATAAACAGCTGAGGTTTAATTAATGGTAAATGAATACAAGACACAGGTTATGACTTTAACTAATTAGGGAATTGTTGAATTAAGTCTGCCTTGGAATGCAAGGCAGTACAATCAATACCCAATAAAAGGACTATGTATGTAATTTACCTGCAAATGTGTTTCCAATACCATCAAAGTGAGTTTAAATAAGTAAGATATATGAAAGTCTACCAGAAAAAAAGTTTTTTTTTAAAGTTAACACTTCACATAGCTTATAGAACAATGAGAGTAATAGAACTAGTTTAATATGGAAGAAGACCAATCTTGCCCACAGACTCGGTGTAAGAGAAGTAAATGAAACAATCACTAAGTCTAATAACAGCAGAATGATGGACTGCAAGATTAGCAAGCTTTGTGATTGAATGTTTGGGATGAAGAGGTAGGAAACTAGTCAGGGAGAAGACAGCATATGAAAGTGATGCATTCTATTGTTTGTGTATATTGGACACACTGAGCAGCTTTATATCAAACCAGTTAACTCTGGTTAGGAAACAGCCTTGTTTTTAAGCTCTAAGTATCCAAATACCCAGTAGGGAAGCTTTTTTCTCCAGTCTGTTTCTGTAGAAGCATGACTAAATTCTAACTTTCTGGAAGCTTTGTGTAAATGTTCTTTTAACATATATTTCAGAAGTGCATTTTCAGTTAATCCACATATACAGATGATCTTTGCTTAATGACCATTCACTGACTGTCCACTGACCATTTGAATTTAAGATGATACTGAACAAGTGGCAACTACAACTGGTCCTCATACTTAAAATGGCCACAGCATCCCACAACCATGTGGTCACAATCTGGGTGAACAATTCATAATCATGACATTGCCAGGTCATCTGGTTCTCATTGGCGACTTTGTGAGCTTCCTCCAAGCAAAGTCAGTGGGGAAGCCAGCAGATGGTCTCAAATAGTGACATATCACATTTAACAACATTCCAAGATTTACTTAATGACAGCAATTGGAAATGCTGAAACTTCCATTGCTAAATGGCACAGTCACATGATATTACATTTTATGATTGCTTTGCTCAGCAACAGAAATTGTTTGCAATTACTGTTGTTAAATGAGGCTAGCCTGTGTTTAAACTTTTTAATTCATTATATTGTTGGTTGCCTTAGAATTCAATTGACAAGAGCAATCGAAATAGTATGGATATCAGGAAACCAATCCTCCTCCACAACTGCTGATGAGACAAGGACAGATAATATCTATTCATTATGTACTTGACAACAGTTCATTGAATGAACAACAGTGTAGCATATTATGTGAATTGAAACAAATTCAATCAATCAAACCATACTTGGAATCCCCCACATTTTTGATCTCATAAAATACTTTTGAAATTTTGAAAGCATATTGCAGATTCTTGCACAAAATGGCTCTGGGGGAGGGAGGATTATTTGTTCAAAAGAGGTTGTCATGACCAAGTACAGCATGCTATCAGCCACTTCCCTCTAGCACTCCTTCCTACCCCCTTCCTTATCTATGCTTGTTTTCCACGGTAAATGGGTGGATTTTCAACTCCAGATCCTCTCCCCTAAATGTTTCCACCTGATGCAACCTTGGAGGCATGCCTTCTTCATGACTGCCCCAGCTCACTGGAACAGCCTCCCACCTGAGATCAGAAGGATCCCTACCCTTAATTAGTCCTGGGGGAGAGGAGCTGTAAGGAGCTGGCTTTCTTCCCCCCCACTACCCCCATGGGATAGGATGGGGATTGAGCTGCAAGGATGTTTGATCTGGTGGGAAAGAGTACTTTTGTTTTTAACCATGTTTTTGGAGATTGTCAAGAGCTAACTAAAGTCACTGTATGAGAGAAGTGGCATATAAGTCCTGTAAATAAATAATCAATCAATCAATCAGTAGGATGCAGCCATGCTTATTTATATGTTCTAGTAATCTTTATACAGCCCATTTGGCTTTCTAAGGAAGTTTAGCAGTTCTCTAAGGGTGAAAAAATGATAGGAGAGAGTGTTGCTTTTCAACATGTCAGTTTCCAATTTTTAATTAAAATATTTTTAAATATGTAAGAAACCTATTTCTTCATTCTTCTCACAGCTAGGCAGTGAGACTTACCGTACCAAGCGGTTTCAGAAAGATAAGAATTTCGTCACTGAGTACTTGGAAAAGAAGAGACAGGTGGCCTAAGGATCAACTTAATGTAGGCTTGTATGTATGTCAGGGTCAACTGTAGTTGACTACAAGTCTCACAGTCCCCAATCAGCATGGCCACAATAATTGGCACCACACTGCGTAAAATTTCTTTTGCTGAAGTGGGAAGACCCAAGTTGAAGATATCAGAGAATTTCAGGACAATGTTGGAAAGAAACCACCTGAGCTGGGAAGAGGATTCAAGTGGGGAATTTTTCTGGACTCATTACATAAACATAAGAGAGCAATGCCTTTGAGCCTTAGCTAAGCTTTCCCAGGCAGAAACTGCCAGTTTGAGCAGATTTCTGTGAAATAGGCATAGAACAATAAAGTAGCCAGTTTGAGCTCTACATATGTGGGTCTAGTCATTCATGCCTGAATCAATCACTATCTCTCAGACTAATCTAGGAGATGTAGCTGTGGGATAAAAATTGGAGAGTATTTTCTACTGCCTTGAGCTTCTGGAGAGAAAAAATGGGAGGCAAATATATTGAATAAAAAAAGAATATTAGAGACTTCTATAGGCAGTCCTCGACTTACAACAGTTCATTTAGTGACCATTCAAAGTTACAACGCCACTGAAAAAAGTGACTTATGACCATCTTTCACACTTATGAACTTTGCAGCATCCCCATGGTCACCTGATTTTCATATGGATACTTGACAACTGGTTCATATTTATGACAGTTGCAATGTCCTGGAGTCATGTGATCCTGTGATCCCCTTTTGCAACCATCTGACAAGCAAATTCAATGGGGAAACCATATTCACTTAACAACCATGTTACTAATTTAACAACTGGAGTGATTCACTTAACAAATGTGGCAAGAAAAGTTGTAAAATCGGCCATAACTCACTTAATAAATTCTCACTTAGAAACATAAATTCTAGGCTCAATCGTGGTTGTACGTCAAGGACTACCTGTAGTTGCATGGTTCAGTACTTCCCATTCAGACCATTAATCATTCTTTTTACAAATCAGCAGCCCAGATGAAGCATGGAACTGGCTTCTAGCCTAAGAAGCACACAGTACAAACTCTATAGTGAAAAATTCCAGAAATATTCTCAGCTTGCAAAAAAAAAAAGAGTTCACTTTTCACAATAGCACAAATAACTACATTCATCGTAATAGGACAGAAAGTTATCACATGCAAAAAAAGGCCACTTCAACTTTACCGAGAGCCACCATTGCTCCCATATTTCACAAATTCGGTGAGTAATTTCTGAAGTGTTTGAAAGTGGGGAGGAGGAAGGGGGAGTGGAGGAAAAGAGATGAAAGACACTAACCTACTCCCTTGTGTGCATCTATGCTGGTAAATTCCATTGTACCATTATGGCCCCTTTTAGGATTTTCCTGATATTCTTTGTGGTTCCCACTGGGACAATATCTGTAGGCGAGTCCATAATCAGCAAGATAAACCTGGAAGACATGAGCAGAGACATGAATGATGCTTTCGTCCTCTGAAAAAGTATAACCTTTCTAATTAAGCCAGAAGAAAATGGTGGCTTAAGGACACTGTTAGATCTGCATTTTATTAAGCCAAATTGCACCTCAGGATAAAATATGTACATCTGGGGGCTATTAACAGCTACTTTCCCCTTCTAAGTTGTGTGCCTTCTACGTGCTGCCTTATTTCCAAGCAATACAGAATAAAATCACATTTTGTTCTTAGGCTCTTTTCTCTCCAGGTGGGCATCCAGACATCATAAAATGCAATATGTCTTTTATCTTTCTTCATGCTGCTTATGGGAGCCTTCCTTCTCACAAAACACACTCACATACAGACCCCACCTTTCAACAACCAGCCCTGCAACAAGTTCAAAATGGGTTCAGTTACAGGCAAGAACACAAGAAAAAGTTTCACAAACATCCGTTGCGTTAACATACCAATTTACTCTCCAGAAAGCATTCTAAAGGAATGCATCTCTCTACAATTGAACAGCTCATTTTCAGAATTTTTCTAAGGCACTACCATCCCCCAAAGTGAACACTTATCATCCTAAAGCGAACAGTATCATTCTAAAAAAGGTGGATTCTGCAATACCTAGATCTGACAGAGATTAACAAAACAGAGTGCCTGTTTGGTGTAGTAAATAAGGCATCAGGCTAAAAACCAGGACAAAGTGAGTTCTAGTCCTGCCTTAGGCACAAAGCCAGCTAGGTGACCTTGGGACAGTCATTTTCTCAACCCTAGGAAGAAATGCAGTGCAAACCATTTCTGAAAAAGCTTGCCAAAGGAAAACACAGGAACTTGTCCAGGTAAGTTTCTAACTATTAGACATAATTAAACGGAAGGGGAGAGAGAAGCAAAATTAAAACAAAACAGTAGTCCAAGGACAGAAACCTAAGCTATAGCAACTGACCTCTTAACATCTTATTTTTATCTTATGGCACTTACATTCAGCGAGAAAAATCAACTTGATATATTTATGATAGGGCATTTTTTTCTTAATTAGTTTAACTTTTTCTATTTAATAGAAAAACATGTTAATGGTAACATATAAACATGGAGTTACAAAAATAAAACAATTTAAACTTATAAACGATCACAGAGTGCAAGACCTCTACTTTAAAACATTTTGTTTCTAGAGCAGAGTAAGATTTTGCAAGAAGGAACAGGTGGCCAAGCATGGAAAGAGAAAAGTCCTGTTTTGGTATATTCTTTACCTACTTCTCCAATTTAATGCTTTCCATTTCCACATGTAAAATATCAAATTTTAAAGGAAGTATACTCTCTATTTGCACTTCATATTTCAGTCCACTATAAGAATTAGGGCAAGAATAAATCAGCCAAACCAGGAAAAGACCCATCTTAGAATGATATTTTATTTTTCACAGAAGCAACTAGTTGCAGGTAAAAGATGGAGAAGTATTTCTGCTGGCTCTCCGGCTTTGAAACAGAGATGAGCACTGCCCCCTAGAGTTGGGAATGATTAGCACATATGTGCAAGGGGAATCTTTACCTTTATTCTTGACTCAGAGGCAACATTAGCATTTCCTTCTTAGTAAATTCTAGCATCACCCATTTACATCAGCCTGATGCCACTATTATGAGTTTAGTAGAACAACAGCTGTATACTTTAAAGTCTATAAGGGGCATCATGCCCTAGATTTTTTAAGACTACAGCTCTTGTCAGACTTGTTCTCAAGAATTTATCCTGTCTTCCTTTAAAAAGATCCAAATTAGTGATCACTGCAGTATTTTGTGTAAATTCCACAGGTTAATTTTGCAAAATAATAAGAAAGAAAAAAAAATAAAGATCTTGGAAGTATGTATTGATACAAATGGAATGCCAGGAAGAAATTCTTTTAATAGAAATGTATCACTTCTTTCACTTGTACTTACGTCCCTATAAAACACAGATGTGCATCTCTAATCAGGCCAAACTATAAATGGTGTTTCAAAGGTTATTCTTTAAATAACAGCACAAAGATGAAGAACCAGGATAAAAATGTAATTTAATTTCCTTTCATTCAACATTCAATTAATACAAGATAATATAACCAATTAAGAGAAAAGTATATTAATTACCTTAGTCATAGCTGCACAGCATGCAACATTTCTTATGAATGATATAGACAGTATGATCAGTTTTGGCAAAATTTAGGCTGCCTGTTGCATGTGCAACCAAAGCCCAGAGTGGACATACTCTTTCATGCAAGCAAGGATCTCTAAATAATACCTTGCAAACCAATGCACTGAGAGCACTTTAGGACAGTAGATATGGCATAAGGCATATGATTAAAACTCAAGAAATTGAGTTCTATTCCTGCCTTAGGCTTGTAATCAGCTAAATGAACTTCGGCCAGTCCTAGGAAGGAGGTAAGGCAAACCACTTCTGAAATTTTGCCAAAAAAACTGCAGGACTTTCCAGGAGTCAATGCTGACTCGAAAGCATCAAAATAACAACAACAACAACAATCCACTATTGCCTGCATCCCATCAATTAGCAGATGCATACAATGTACAGACATACTCGAAAGAGTTCAGTATGTTTAGAAAAGCATAGTGGCACGAACATGTCACTTAAGAGACATGTAGTAATAATAATAAATTCAATGCCAAACTTAGTTACCAAATACAGTGGAACTTCCGTTCATGACCACAATCCATTCCGGGATCCTGGTCAGCACCCGATTTGGTCATGAACGGAAGAACGACTTACTGCACATGCGCAGACACAAAAAAAACAAAAAAAACCTGGCACCGAAGGGGAAATCGCCGCGGCAGGGTTTGATCGGGAACCGAACATATGGTCGTGAACAGAGGTACATTTTTACGATATTTTTTGTTCGGGAAACGATTTGGTCAAGGACTGGGGCGTTCGGGAACCGAGGTTCCACTGTATGAAAAAGTATGCTAAAATGTATCAAGGAAGTCAGGGTTGGATACTGTTGAGATCATCAAAAAAGAAAGAGATAAGAAAAAAAATGTTCATGAATTGATGTATGTATGCTGCAAGGTATGAAGGGATATACTGAATGGTGTCAATATGAAGCTTATTCAGATTTTCTTCTTTCTTATGTTTTGCTTCTGATTTGCTCTGGTTACTATTTTTATAGTTTTTCTGTGCTACTGTATAACTACTTGCCTCAAAAAGAACATGATGTCTATGTAGGCATGTCTTATTAAATGTATTGTTGTATTTGATAATTTTATATTTCTGTCATGGTAAAGGTTACAATTAGATGCAACTTCTGGGAACCTCAGAGTATTGCACTCAAAGCTTTTGTGGGCTACATACGTCCCTCTAATTTTACACTGTTGCTGTACTTTGGGGGTGTCAAATTCAAGGCCCGTAGGCCAGATCTGGACCACAGGGTGCTTAGATCCGGCCCATGGGGCTGCCCTGGAAGCAACGAAGAACCGGCACATGGTGCCTCTGCCAGTGAAAATGGAGCTCTGTTTTGCTGGTAGAGGGCTAGCAAAAGAAACTAAAAATAAAACAAAAGGAGAAATTTTTCCCTTTTTGCGTTTGAGCATGCAAGAAGGGACAGGAAAGGAGAAAGGGAAAGAGGAAAGACAAAGAAAGATAAAGAAAAGGATGGAAAGAGCAAGGAAGGAAAAATAAGGGGAAGGAAGAAGAAAGGAGAATGAAGAGGGAAGAAAAAAGAAGAGAAGGAAGGATATAATGAGAGTGAGGGAAGGTCTGAGGGAAGTCCTGCCTTAGCACTTGGCCACAGGTGCCCCAACACGAGTGAGGTCCAGCTGGCCATGCCCACCCCGGCCACACCCGCTCCGGCCCCCAAGGTCAAACACAACCCTGATACGTCCCTCAATGAAATTGAGTTTGACACCCCTGCTGTACTTCATTCAATAAAGTATTTCAAAGCATTAATGGATAGTAGAAGGGAAGTGGTATAGGATGTCCTGCTTGAGCAAGGGGTTGGACTAGAAGGCCTCCAAGGTCCCTTCCAATTCTGTTATTTATTATGTATTCTGGAATACTCAGTAGAAAAAAGAAAGAGGGGAAGACTCTTCAAGAGTGAGAATTTTATACATGCATAGAGAATCCAACTTAAATTTTTAGAATTCACACCAACCTTATCAGTTAAAAAATATTTATTGTAAAGCAATATATGATTGGTTTTATTGCATAGCACTAACTAGTAAGAGAATTATAACCACTTTTTTTGTATTATTGCAATAAATTACTATTAATAGTCCTAAAATACAAACAACTCTCTTCAAATCTGTTAGAAGGAAAATGCAGTACTGGGAATATTCATACACAAAAGACTGAAAAATATCTTGCCCTTTTGCTTACCTGTTTATACAACAGCATTCCAAACAACATATTCTAAATAAAAGCTCTGTAATGACCTCCGGGAACCCAAAAATGTGTTTTAAAATATTCACATACATGCCTCAATTATCTATATTCAAGTTTTTTACTCACCATATTTAAAGGCAAAGTATCCACAGGGTAGTAGAACAGTTTGGAGAAAAACATAACAAAAACATGGGAAGTATTTCACCTTCCATTTTTTTAAGTCAATGGAGTTGCCATATAAACCTGATGAGATATATTGCTTTGTTAGCACAGTAATAAATTTGGATCACCAGTGTATTAGGAGGCCAACTTAATTAGGCCGCAGAACTCAATGACAGCGTTATTAGCAGTAAAACGGCAATCAACTGCAGCACAAGATGTAAAACTTGATCTTCCCAAAGCATTTATCCCTGGGGGCAAGGAGTTCTGATTGACTTCTGGGGCATTTGTAAGCAGGGAGCCTGATCCAGCTGTCCCATGCAGAGACAAAATCATTCTCTGTTGAAGTTGCAGGAATTAGTCAGCACACAAGTCTCACAGCTGTACTGTATAATTTTTTACATCGCAAAACATACTTAAGTGCCTAATTGTACACTTCAAAATTTGTTAGTTCTGTTACTATTTTCTGTAAAGTTCTGCAAAATAATTTGCATTATCTTAAAGCAAAATGAAAGCAATATTTAAAAGTGCACGGGATTGTCCCCTACTTAAAAGTATAAATGGATCTTATCCGGTAAGACTTAATACAAAAAAACCCAATGTCAGTATCTCAAAAGCAGTAGTTCAACAGAGTTTGTTGAGACCATCGTTTTGAAAATAGTCATGAAAGACTATGCTGCAATCAGAACTGGGAACAACATGGTTGAATTTGATTGCTCACTAGAGGCTACTGAAATTAATGAAATTTGAGAACTTTGAATCTATAGATTCCCACCTTAAAGGTGGGGAAATACTTTTTTTAAAGGCAGGAATTTCTTGAACCTATCACTGTGATTTTCTTTGGCAAGTCAAGTTTATTCAGTAAGTCTGCCACAAGCAAAGTTCCCCGCAACCATGGATTCCTTTAACACTAGATTTGGCGACCGGCACCAGTCTCTCAATTTGTCAACTATGAACGTGGTAAATAGAAGTGAAATACTTTTTCAACTGGTAAAATATGCATTTTCAGTATGCTAATTAGCTCTACATGCTTTTTCTCATGTTGATTTCAATGCATCTATATGAAAAAACAATGAGCACATAGAGCAATTTCCTTCACATATATAAACAAGGCATCTAACTCTTAAAGCCATGAAAGATTCAGATGTTTTGTAAAGTTTTGGTAACAAATCACTTCATTGAGCTACTACACAGAATAACAGTTTGTAAATCAGACTGTGAATTTAATCTGAATAAGAACACAAACCTCTCATGCTTTCTTCTGCTTAGCAACAATGCATGCAGTTTAAGCAACAGCCAAGTCTACCCCATCCTGGTTTTTTTTTGCAAAATTGAAGAACATTTAACAATGAAAAATAAGATGTATGGATAGGGATATAATATATTTATTTACCTCATGTGAATTTTTGTAGTTCAAAAGTAAATTTGCTGCTTTAATATCCCCATGCACATATTCATTTTCATGAATATATTCCAAGACATCTAGCTAGTAGGCAAAGAAAGACTGTATTACAAAGGAAACCAGTATTTGTATTTATATTACAAACATCTCCACAATATTATTTCAAGACTTAACAAGTTTTATTAAATACATGAGGAAATATTACAGGTAGTCTTTAACTTACAATTTACCATTGAGCCCAAAATTTCTATTGCTAAGCAAAATCATTTGTTAAGTGAATTTGGCCACATTTTTTTACTTCTCTTGCCACAGATCTTAAGTTAATCATTGTAGTTTTTAAGTTTTTAAGACTTCAGCAAAGCATTCGACAAAGTAGACTACAACCTACTTCTTAGTAAGCTAGAAAAAAGTGGGATAGACAGCTTCACCACCAGATGGATTCACAACTGGTGAACCATACTCAACGAGTAGTCCTCAATGGGTCTAAGTCTACATGGAGAGAAGTAAGCAGTGGAGTACCACAAGGTTCCATCTTAGGCCAAGTACTCTTCAATATCTTCATAAATGACTTAGATAAGGGAATAGAAGGGGAATTTACCAAATTTGCAGATGATACCGGTACTAAGCTGGCAGGAATAGTTAACACCCTAGAACAATGATGCCATCGTGTGCCAAAAGCAGCGGGGGGGAAGTGTGAGGGGTCATGCGCATGCGTGCCCACACCCATAATGCAATGCGCTCCCCTGAGCATGTGCATGCTGTCCCCCCTCGCTGCCTCCCCCAGCATGCGCAAAGGCCTCACTGAAGCCTCAGATCTTCCAGTTGGCCCGTTGTGCCATTTTTCGCCCTCCCCAGGGAGAGCGAAAAACGATACAACAGGCCAACCAGAAGTTTGGGAATGAATTTCTGGTTGGTCCATTGTGCAATTTTTCCTGAAGCCTCCAGAAGGCCGACAATCATTTGTCCAGCGTGCACATATGTGCTGGTGCTGACAGAAGGCAACGCCTTGTGTGCTCTCAGATATGACTACATGTGCCACCTCTGGCACATGTGCCATACATTTGCCATCACAGCCCTAGAAGATAGACTTAAGATCCAGATGGATCTTGACAGACTTGAACACTGGGCTCTATCTAAAAAAATGAAATTCAATGTAGAGAAAAGTAAAGTCCTACACTTAAGTAAGAAAAACCAAAAATACACATATAAACTGGGTGAAACCAGGCTTAATAGCAGTGACTGTGAGAGGGATCTTGGAGTCTTAGTGGACAATCAGTTAAATATGAGCCAGCAGTGTGCAGTGGCAGCCAAAAAAACCAATGCAATCCTAAATTAACAGAGGGATACAATCAAGATGAAGAGAGATACTAATACCACTCTATAAAGTCCTAATAAGACCACACCTAGAGTACTGCATCCAGTTTTGGTTACCACACTATAAAAAAGATGTTGAGACTCTAAAAATAGTGCAGAGGAGAGTAACCAGGATGATCAAGGGACTGGAGACTAGAACATATGAAGAACAGTTGCAGGAACTGGGCCTGGCTAGTCTTGTGAAGAGAAGGACCAGGGGAGACATGATAGCAGTCTTCCAATATTTGAGGGTCTGCCACAGAGAGGAAGGGGAATCAAGCTATTTTCCAAAGCACCTGAAGGCCAGACAAGGAATAATGGATGGAAACCGATCAAGGAGAGATTCAACCTGGAAATAAGGAGGCATTTTCTGACAGTGAGAACAATCAACCCATGGAACAGAAGTTGACTTCGGAAGTTGTGGGAGCTTCATCCCTGGAGGCTTTCAAGAAGAGACTGGACTGCCCGGTGTTAGAAATGGGGCAGGGTCTCCTGCTTGGGTGGAGGGAGGTTGGACTAGATGACCTACAAGGTCCCTTCCAACTCTGATCATCTAAGCATTTGCAAAGGACCAAGTTAGGGGAGGACCCGATGCTCCAGGGTCAAAAATCTATCGATGTGGTTGCTAGGACTCAAAAACACCTTGATGACCCATCACCTTGTATCCAGTTAAATCTGGGAAGTAACTCCGACACCGCTTTTAAGAGAGGATTTCAGGGCAAGGAAGGGAATTACGATGTTTGTCTAAGGCAGGCCATCCCTTTATAATGGCTATGAATTCTTCGGGCCTTGTTTTGCGGGAGGGAAACGTTCTTGATTGTGTGTTAAAACACCAGTAAAGCCAAACATCTCCACCCCTTATTTCTTGAGGAAGTGGGACGTTAAGGAAGCTTCAAAAAAGAGAGACGAAGTAGAAGGGGTAGCAATCCCATTCTGCTTTTTTTTCTTTCCCCTAAGCTAAGCCATGCTTGGCAAACTCCCCCTGGGGAGCTTGCTTTTTTCCTTCTCCTTCCCCACCCCTCTTCCTTTGGTGCTGTGTCTTTTTCCAATCGGCAGCCTCCAGAGAGACGTTAACCTCAGAACTTCTGAACCTTCTGGGAAAAGTTTTGGCTACAAGAGCAGTGGCCTCATTCCAGACTGGGAGGCAACAGGTTGGAAGGGTAGCTGATTATGCATTAACCTGACCTTGTGTGCAAAGCAGCCTGTGTGAAAAATTCCTTTTTCTCCTTCCCTTGTTCCTTCCTAAGGCTAGTTCAACAGCAAATCCTTCTCTTCTCCCTTCTCCTCTTCTTTTCTCTTCTCTCCTTTTCTCTTCTCCTCTCCTTTCTTCTTTCTTTGCCATCTCTTCTCTTCCTCTTCCCTTCTCTTCCTGTCCCTTCCCTTCTTCTCCTTTTCTCTTTCTTGTCTCTTCTCTTTCTTATATTTTTTTCTCTCTTTTTTTTCTTGCCTTCTTTTCTCCTTCTTCCTCTTCCTCTCCCCTTCCCCGCCTTCTCACCTGGTTTCCCTTTCTGCCTGCGATGCATAGCAAGGAACTGACTTCACAAAACCTGATTATATTTAGAACAGACTTAATGAATATTGCCGGTCGTAAAAGCTGATGAGGAAACGGTATATACAGTCATGAACTCCCATCTCCACCGATGACCTCTCCCCCTCCAAATATTTTATTTGAATCATGGGATCTAAAAGGGATTTCAAAGGTGGTGCCAGATTTTTTGCGATTCATGCTTACTGCACACAATACAAGGCAGGGTTGGGAGTTTTTTTTCAGATGGTGTCATCTGGCCAAATTAAAACATACTAGAGGGTTTAAGATTAAGACACCCAGTTTGAATTAGCGATGAAGGTGCAGGCCTGGAAACTGGGAGATGGTGAATTCTAGTTCTGCCTTAGGCCTGAAAGCCAGCTGGGTGACTTTGGGCTAATCACCAGGAGACGGTGAGTTCCAGTCCTGCCTTAGACATGAAATCTGGCTGTGTGAGTTTGGGCCAATCACCAGGAGACAGTGAATTCTAGTCTTGCTTTAGGCATGAAAACCGGTCAGGTAACTTTGGGCCAATCACCAGGAGACGGTGAGTTCTAGTCCCTCCTTAGCCATGAAAGCCACTTGGGGACTATGGGCCAATCACCAGGAAATGATGAGTTCTAGTCCTGCTTTAGACATGAAAGCCAGCTGGGTGATCTTGTACTGATCACCGGGAGATGGTGAATTCTAGTCCTACCTTAGTCACGAAAGCTGCCTGGGTGACTTTGGGCCAATCACCAGGAGATGGTGAGTTCTAGTCCTGCTTTAGACATGAAAGCCAGCTGGGTGATCTTGGACCGATCACCGGGAGATGGTGAATTCTAATCCCACTTTAGACATGAAAGCTAGCTGGGTGACCTTGGACCGATCACCAGGAGATGGTGAGTTCTAGTTCCGCCTTCGGTATGAAAGCCGGCTGGATTACTTTGGGTCAGTCCCTCTCTCTCAGCTCAACGCCCCTCACAGGGTTGTTGTTTTGAGGAAAATAGGAGGAAAGTGTGTTTGGGTATGCTCACCACCTAGAGTAATTTGTAGAAATAACAAAGGTGAGATACAAATAATGGATAATTAAATATTAATACAGATATTTCAATCAAATTATAATTAAATAAGACAGCTACACCCTTCGGGATAAGAGCAAGTCTGTCCTTTCCAATTACTGTACATAAATTTTGGAGCCGTTTAGGAGAGGGAGAAATGGAGAAATTGGTGGCTTTGAAGCCCAAAAAAATGTCCCTGGTTTTTTGTTTTTTTTCAGGAATGTCACACCTACATTTCCACCCATCGTTTTCCATTGACGTTGATGGTTTCCTTTGGTACACATGAATCAGTAAATTTCGATCAAAACTATTCAGGGTGTGTTCTTCTATCTTTATGATAATCTCTTTTTTTTCTCTCTCACCTTCCTTCTTCTCCCAGAATGGCGCAAGGACTAGGTGTTCTGTCCTTCCATCTTGGCGAATTCCTTAGTGGGCCATTTTCTAAAACTTTTATTTGTTTATTTGTTTTATTTTCGTCAAGCATATATTAGAAAACAGATACAAGTATTAAACAAGATTATGAATACATGAGATGGATTCGGATAAAAGGAAACATTAGGACAGGGACGCTGGTGCGCTTATGCACGTCCCCTTACAGACCTCTTAGGAATGGGGTGAGGTCAACGGTAGACAGTCTAAGGTTAAAGTTTTGGGGGTTTGGGGAA
>JANHFT010001165.1:103934-115988 GCA_032467955.1 Pseudoxenodon macrops | reverse complement strand
GTGAGTTGAGTTGGGCTGAGAGAGAGAGAGAGAGACAGAGACAGAGAGACAGAGAGACAGAGAGACTGAACTAGGGTCATTCAAGGGACTGCCTATCTCTCATGATTTGGTTATCTGGTTCTATCTGGCAGGTTTGGCGCACTCCAGGTTCCATCAATTAAACAAGGCCACCTTTAGAGATACTGAAAGCATGGCTTCTCTATAGCAGCTCTTTCCTTGTGGAATGCTACACCAAAGACTTCAATGGTCTCTGCCTAACAGTATTCCAAAGGGACGTGAAGATGTAGCTTTTTGCCCTGGGCTTCGCCCAAGAGAAAGGTGACAACCTTTCATTTTTTCCCCTTTGTTCCCATTTGGGTTTGGTTTTTATTCTGTCATCGCTGTTCATTTTGTGTTGCCTTTGTTTTGTTCCTTGTATTTATTTATTTATTTGAAATCTGTAAACCATTACAAATTTCTATCACTCAGGTAGCACACTGTAATAACATTAACCAAGAGGCAGGCTGGCAGCTGAGTCAAGGTGCACAAAATTTCCCATTATTGCAAGTGCTGACATTGTACAGCACAGAGGGCAAAATTTTTAAAAAAAGAGCTTGTTTTAATTAAGAACACATCCCCGTCATGAAACTCAAGTTGAGAAGAGTTGTGCTAGAATGTGACGTATTTGGATCTGAAAGGAAGCAAAGGTGCTTCAGATTAAGTACGCACAGCTTCATTCTTCCTGCTGGTTGCTTCTTTAAAAAGTGTGCCTTTTCCTAAGCTTACAGAGTAGCTTTGCAGCTACTCAGGAAAATATATTTTTGACACTCAGGATGCCAATTAAAAAAAAAAAATGACAAACAATGGTAGCAGTTGGCTTTTTTTCTGTTTCCAACAATCCCTACCAATCTTATTTCCATTTTCAGAAAACAATGTTCATAAGTAAAAGATACTGGACACCTCAAACTTTATCTCTCTAGAGATTTCCAAGTGTCAATCCTATGTGTAGCACTTCTCACACCTGCATTCCCTATCAGCAGTGATCTCTACTACTTTCCCATAATAAACAGGCAGTTGTGCTGTATAAACTATGTTATGACGTGCAATCGACATAGCTAGTTTCTCATAATAGTTAGGTTATTGTCCTTCTGAAAAGGATTACCTATTTGTCACCCTCACCCTAACCCAGTATATTCTTCATGATTATTGTTTTATTAGAGTTCATAGAGTGCATTCCATAAAAAAATAACCAACATCCTTCACGGACCTGTGAAGGTCCGTCTCTCATGTTACTGTCAGTCCATTAAACCTCGTATCAAATATCACATAAATTCTGTAGGACAAAGAAAGAATCTTGTAAGACATATGATTAGGTCTATGACATTATTTTTGATTTAAGAGAGGAAAATATGGGGCTAGTGCACGCCTTTTTGTTGTATTTTCTTTGCCCAAGTGCTGCATCAAGGGAATGTTTATTTATTCATTCAGTGTGGGTGGCTGTTCATCTCAAATTAATTATAAGAGCAGCTAAGAACAATTAAAAACACCTTAACAATAAGATAACAATAAAAATTATACATAACTGGCAGCCACAGTAAAAAAAAAAAACAAATCGACACAGCTATAAGTACAGGCTGTGACGTACAACCAGATCGCTTGTGACAGTTGTGTCTTTAAGGCAGGCCTGTCAAACTGGTGGCCTGAGGGCCAGATGCGTCACACGCAGGCCATGCCCATCCTGGCTCTACAAAGGCAAAAAACATCACGATATGTCACATGATGCGATCAAGTTTGACACCCATACTTTAAGGCCTTATGGAAGGCCAAGAGGGTGGGAGTCAGTCTAATCCAGTGATGGCTAACCTTTTTCTTCTTGTGTGCCAAAAATGGCAGCGTGTGCGCTAGTGCATGCCCACATGCCAACACACAACCCCTCCACGCACACTGCACTGCACATGCGCCCCCCATCCCATTTGGCAGTTTTTCGCCCTCCAGAGGCTTCAGAAGGCTTCCCTAAAGCCTCCGGAGGGTGAAAAACGGCTCAACAGGACTTCCGTTTTGCCCGTTGGGCTGTTTTTCACCTTCGGAGCCTTCAGGGAAGTGTCCTGAAGGCTCCGGAGGGAAAAAAACGGGCAAACTTCCAATTTGCCCGTTGGACCATTTTTTACTCTCCAGAGCTTCAGGGAAGCCTTCTGAACCTCTGGAGGACAAAAAATGGCCATATGGGCAAACCAGAAGTCATGTTTTTTACCCTTCAGGGTAGCCTTCTGAAGCCTCCGGAGGGTGAAGAACGGCCAAAAATCAAGGCCAAAAATCAGTCAGCCAGCACATGCAAGCGCGCTGGAGCTGACAGGGCAACGCCTCGCTTGCCCTCAGAAGTGGCTCCACGTGCCACCTGTGGCACACGTGCCATAGGTTCACCATCATTGGTCTAATCAAATCATGCAAGAAATGTGCCTAAGATTCAGCTTAATTCTGTGACCTCCCAAAATGCTATAACATTTAAGGAATTTTAATATTTTTGATTATCTCTGAACCAGCTGGAATCAAGTGCTATAGTAATGTTAATCACAAACAAATCCTGTTTCTTCTTATCATGAAAAAGAGAAAAGAAAAAGAAAAACTCATTTTGGGCTCTTCTGATCACTGTAAGTCTGGCATAGAATAGAATAGAATAACAGAGTTGGAAGGGACCTTGAAGGTCTTCTTGTCCAACCCTCTCCCAAGATAGGAAACCCTACACCACTTCAGACAAATGGTTATCCTTCTTAAAAACTTCCAGTGTTGGAGCATTCACAACTTCTGGAGGCAAGTTGTTCCACTGACTAATTGTTCTGTCAGGAAATTTCTCCTTAGTTCTAGGTTGCTTCTCTCCTTGATTAGTTTCCACTCAGGAGCTTTGGAGAATAGCTTGACTCCCTCTTCTTTGTGGCAGCCCTTGAGATATTGGAACACTGCTATCACATCTCCCCTAGTCCTTCTTTGTGGCAGTCATAAGTGCCATTGTAATTTTGAACAATCATTAAACGAACTGTTGTAAATTGAGGGCTACTCATATTTTGAAGGAAAAACATATTTTTTAATCCAGAGTGAAAAGGCAAAGTTTAATTAAACATACAAATATATAATACTTTGATAGTATATTTTGAATAATCACTTAAAAGGAGCGAGTAGAGACTAATAACCAATTTTATAGATTTCAAGTAATAAAAATATATTTAAGTAATGATAGACTAAAAAAAATTTTTTAAATATGAAATGCAGACACTCAGATCAAGTTTTAATTAATTAGCTTCAAATCATTACACCAGAGGAAGAGAAAGATGGAGAAAGCCCATCTCCTTTGCAGTCATTCTTTCAAGCAAAATTAAACATTTAAAAATACATATGCAAAACAGTACAGTACTTAAAACTCAAAGGGTCCATTGATCCCCATTCCAAGTTTACTCTGAGGTTTTATACCTACCACCTGCATCCCAATCTGCAGAACAGTTTCCTTGTCAAATTTTCTCTCTTCTCTTTCAAAGATGGTTTGAAGATCTTCTCCTAATCTTTCCATCACCATAAATCTGTAACTAATATAGTATGACCACGAAGAAAAACAATCAGAACATACCGCCCTTACATAAAAAGTCAACAACAAAAGCAAATGTATATGGGTGAAATAAAATGATTTGTTTTACTAGATTAGATATTAATCCACTTAAGGTGACAGCAATCTCTAATATGTTATGCAATGCATATCCTCCTTTCACATTATCCTAAAGTGTTTCCTCATTTCTTTCAAGGAAGGTCTATTAAAATTCCCTAACCCAGAATTCTTGTTCAGCTCTGCTGTATTGTAATGTCTTCCTTACCTTTTACCAAGATGTTTGACTTGGCCTGATCCCAAGAAAACAGGAACGCCTAAAAATGTTAGTTGTTTCAGCTTCATCCATTTTTTGACTGACAAAACATGAGAGAAAAGCAGGTTCTTTAAAACTGTCCAGCTTCTTTTTAAAAATAAAACATAACTATGACTTTTGGAAATATCAGAATACAATGGTATGAAAATGTATATATACACATTAGGTACATTTGCTAAAAGTAACACTGAAATAAAGTTAAATTTTCATAAGTGATTATTCCCAGATTATTCCTGAAAAAGTATTAATAGTAGCTTGAAATAGGACACTTCTGTTGCCTGACTTACTATGTTCTTGTTTTGCAGCTCGTTGGTAGAATTTCAGTTCTGAAAATAAGGGCCCATTTTCAAGATATTCCTATACAGATATATATAAAAAAGCACAAAGTTTCATGTCAATTATGTGTTACACATAATTGAGTGTTACACATAAATAGAAAAGTGCTAAGAAGTGGAGCTTGATTAAATGAGGAGGAGACATCAGCCTTATCTAGTCACCCCATCTAGATTTTGTTTGATATTAAATCTAGAACAACCAAGGCATTCCAGACTCCAGTTATGCTTGGCTTGAAACAGTCTGGCAGAATTTTGTAAAGCAGACCTTTTGTCTGGATTATAAAAAAATGTTTTCTATATAACCTTCATGCCTTCCATTACAGAATTTTCAAAAAGAAATGAAATCACTGGTGTGGGAGACTTTGATAATTGAAACATCTTTTGGGAGACTGATTTTGCCCTGTATGGTCCTTATAGGACAGTGATGGCTAACCTTTTCCGGACAGAGTGCCCAAAGCGCACGTGCATGCCCAAACCCCCAAAATGCAATGCATGTGCAAACCCTGTGCATTCTCCCCCCCGCACATGTGCACCCTGCACACATTCACTTGCACCCCCCTCACATGCACTCCTATGCATGTGCAGCCCCACCCCCACATGCTTCCACCCTCCACACATGCGCGGCAAAGACCCAAAGACCAGCTGGCCTGCAGGAGGCATGCATGCATGCATGCGCGGCGAAGTTGAACTGGGGTGACAGCTCACGTGCCATCAGAGGGTACTGCGTGCCACTTCTGGCATGCATGCCATAGGTTCACCATCACGGTTCTAGGAAATTCATAATTTCTGTTGTGATAACTTTATCTTTCAGTTCATGGGAAAGACACAAGCGAATCAGGTATTCCTGACTTCTTATTAATCAATAGGAAAGATTTCAGTATTGTGCTAAGGAGATTAAGGTAAACCTCCCATGTAATTTTGAAAAGACTATTTTAATTAAACATATCATTATTTTTTTCCCAATCCAAACAAATTTGGAAAGACACTAAGTAAAGTTGCTCAAACTCTGCATTTATGTCTATTGCACGGTAACTCCAAAACCTGAACACAGCAGAGCCAGATTTGGTAGAAGAAGCTAGCAAAAAAAAAGATGGAATGCACAAATGGGTGGAACAAACTGGAGACTATAGCTATTTTTTTTAAAAAAAGCTTATCTCCATCTCTAGTTAGGAATTGGATTGGAATATTACTGAGTATTCCATGCTAAATGTTGTTTTTTTCTGGTCACAAGATCCAGAACAGAGCATACAAAGCTCACTGTATGCTTTCCAATCCACATACCATGTAATAGAATGTAATAGGCTGCAATCCCAGGAGGGAAAGTTTGCATTCTAGAGGAATAAGAGACAACTCAGTTCAGATAGTTTATGTGAGATAAAGAGGATGAAGATGGCCTTTTCCTAACAATTCCCAAAGTAAATGTTCACGTAGGTTGCAGTCTGCCTCAGTTTGGCAAGATGCTGTCTATAGGTGAGGAGCAATAAAGAAATTAAGAAATTATTGGAAGAATCATTGTGTTGGGTTTTTTTTTTTTTGGTGCCTGACACACCAACATATACAGATGTAACACAAGAAGAGAGCTGAAACACAAAAGTCCTCATCAAAAGGCAAGATCACCAACAACACAATACCGATACCTCCTATAACAACTGTTAGTAAAGTTTGGAAAGAATACCAGAATCAGGGTAATACCTCGTGCTAACATTTCTAATTTTCTTTTTCATTCCTTTGATCATTTCTTAAGACTGTGATTGATAGAGCAAGGATTGTCTTGCCCTAAGATGTTCTCTGAATCTTCTGTCTAAAAGAGTACGCTCACTTCAAATAAACAAATAAAAAGGTAAGGAAAGCATGCAATTCCTTTGGATTAGAAACAATAAAAAGGCAATATTTTTAAAGTTGTAATAATTACCACTTTAATGACATACACAGCATTGTTTTCTACAGGAACATCAAGATAAGGTGAAGCTGCAATATAAAATGAAGGCAGAGAAAGTTATGGAAGACTTGAGCCACTTTATCTAGAGTTGAATTTAAATTCAACAAGATATGATGTAGTTATATTCCTGCACAAATATAAAAAACTGGAAAAGCATTTTTCTTTAACAAGAATTTGCCTATAAATGAAATGTTTTTCATTGTTTTCTTCTCTAGCGTTAATATAATTCTTGTTTTTGCAAGATTTAAAGTAGTATGCCAGAAAGTCACTAGTTTGACTTCAATTTATTCAGTGAATGGACTAGAACAGACTTGGAACTGCAGGTTTCCCCATGTACATAATTTAAGGCAGCTTTTCCTAAGATGGATGTGATTAGATACACGGAGTTCACCTCCCACCACTTTCCACCAAGACTATGCTGGCTGGATAATTCTGGGAGTTAAACACCACAGATTTAGAAAAAAAAGGAACCTTTTTTTTTGAGGAACCTTGATTCAGAATCCAGAACTCTTACATGTTAAGCCTTCTGAGCAGAAGCAAGTAGTTTCTCACCCCCATATTGGCTATATCCATATTTTCCTTTCCTTATCTTACAATAGGAAATGGATGACTTCCAATGGGACACTGAAATTCACCCCCAGTCTAATTAGTCCTTTTGCATAACTTCTGCCCCATGCCTCATGAAAATATGGACAATGATATCCACTAGTATTCATTCAACATGATTCATGGTAGGTCCATTTCAAATGGATATTCTCCAGATATCATTTGTTTCACCTCTTAGGATTCAACTACTATTAATTCCAATCAAGTTATGATTGTCTTTCTAAACAAACTTCTTCTAACCTGTACACAACCTCATACAATTTTTAAGTTCTGGTCAAAATATTAATATAAACAGTTGAAATCCTAATCTGCATACGAAATAGTTGAAAGGGGAAGAAATTGGCTATATTCGCCCTAGTATGTTATTCTGTCATTTTCATCATAGTCATTGGAAAAGATGATAGGTTACTTACAGGATATGAGGAGGGCATCTAATAATAACCTCCAGCTGTTCAAATCAAATGTTTTGATCTTTTGTTTGTAGTTCTCTTCCATTTTATGCATGTACTTGCTTTATAAGAAACCCAATACCATATAATACCATATAAACCCAAGGTTTTTTCTTAACTTGTGCAAACAACTTTAATAAAAATATGCCAATTGCATTCATTTTATACAGAATAAGACATATTTTACAGCTAACCAAGTATTAACCACTGAAAGTGGTCTTGCTCTGTGATAAGAAAAAAAAAGAGTAAGTTCCTCTGCCTGCACAGCATGAGTTCTGCCATTAAGCCATGGCTGTTCCCCATAGCTTTTGTTAGTTTCACATACAAAAGTAACATCAGAGCACACTTCTGGAGAATATTGCTCTTTTTTTTCTCCCCACACAATGATAACCTGGCACCATGGCACCCAGAAGTCCGACAAAGTAACTTGCTGGTTTTGCTTGCCAGCTGGAACCTACAAATTTCCATGTACAAGAGTTTATTTGTGTAGCAATCATCTCCTGGAATAATGGAAAAAGTGCCTGCAGTACATCTTGTGGAGTCAGTTTTGCAGGCAAAGTTTACACAGAGGGAAGAGGAAAGCAGTGCCTATTGGCAATTAAACAGAATTCCCAACTCCTGTCCACAGCTGATCTCATTGCCACTGCTGGAGCTCTGGCAACAAATACACATTTTGCAAATATGGATGGCCTCAAGAAAGTGGAGGTTTGTGCGCGAGCATGCTGTGGTTATAAAAATTTGAAGAGTAATAATTTCCTATGGGTTTTACTTATATGCTAACTTCACAATATCTACAATCTGTAGACATTCCAAGATCAGAAAGTACCAATTCTGGTGATTTTGTTTTCAAAATTCTTTACTACTTTTGCAAAGTAACAGCTAGGAACACAGGATTTACTTTTATGTTTTCCTTCATTTTTTCTTTCACCTTTCACTAGTTAGGTGCCCTCCAGATGTGTTAGAAAAACTTTCCATCTGATAAGCCAAGAGATATAAACTAAATGAATCTGAAAGTCATCTGGTCAAGGAAATCTTATTTATATATTTCTCCTTTCCTAATCTTCCACTTCTACTCAAACCAGCAATGAAGCAAAATGGGCATGAAACTGTTTAGTACTCAATCTGGAGACCAAGGAAACATCACTTTAACAATTTTCAGTACTGCAAACTAAAGGCAAGGCAAGAGTATTTATAAGTAATATACAATTATTTTAATCAAGGAAAGTAAAATATTTGTTAGCTTCTGCCTAGATACTAATCCTAGTAAACAATCCATCTGACATTTAAGGTATAAAGTTCTTTAATCTTATCTGATATACTTCTGGATTCTTTCTCAAGTGCAAATGAGAGAAATAACCATGTTGAAACAAATTCTGGACATGTTCCCCATCAATTCTCCACAACTCTTTGTGGAGCAAAGTAGAACCAACAACAAAAATAACCATTGGATTCTTTTGCACCATGAAGTACAAAAGAAGTGTTTGTACATTACCCACAATGGAAAAAATGGAGAGTGAAGATTTTGGAACTTGCTGAGATAATCAAATCTACTCCTTTAACTAGAAATACCATAGGACAGGAGTGTCAAACTCGATTTCATTGAGGGCCACATCAGGGTTGTGTTTGACCTTGGGGTCAGAGTGGGCATGGCCAGCACAACATCACTCATGTTAGGGGTGTCTGTGGTGGCCCAAGTGCTCTGCCAGCGAAAACGAGCTCCAGAGTTCCATTTTCAGCTGTGATGTGGCCCTCGCAGGCCCTGTTTTTGATGGCAGAGGCACAATTTGATATTGAATTAGAAAAATGACATGACTCAATTTCATATTCAAATCAAGGATTCAAAGTTCCTTTATCAAGATATGATAAAGTACTGTAACTTTAAAAAACATCAGCTATTTGAGGTTGCAAACAAAAGTAGACTCTTAAAACAGAAAATGTCTAATTTCATGATTTACATGCAAAGTTTTGTAAGGAGGCCCTTTAAATCCTAATTATTCAGGAAAGTATAGTTTTCCCCCTTTTATAAAATGGGGTGCTTTTAAAATAAAGTATTAAATCTCTTTTGCAGACAAAATACAAAGCTCAACTTTCACATCTGAAGTGTCTAAGAAGTCATAGTGGACTTCTAGGAAGTCCCCCCCCCCAATGGGGGGGTGCACAAAGAACATATACATTTCCTAGTTACATTGAGGGCTGATTTCAAGTAGTAAGTTTGTCATACAAAATATTTAATACTACATGTCTTACCTAGATAGATCAAGCCAAATCCTCCATAAGCAATCATAGGGCCCAACCTCCATTTCTGTTTTTGGGTATCTTTCAATATTATTCCTTCTTGAAGAGGATCTGGGAGGTTGTTTCTTCTATGGTTTTTTGGAGCCATTATGCCTGAACAGAAGAAATAAAAGACAATTCTTAGAAAAAGCAGCACATGCTATTTCTCCAGAGGTCTTATATTCTTTTTTTTTAAAACATACCATAATACAGATATCAGCAAGCTTAGCCTCTTTGTTATACCTTAAAGTGATTCAGCTGATGATATAAGAAGACCTCGCTGAATATAATTGAAAAGTTAGGGCTTTAAAGGTAACAACTTTGGCCATAATAAAAATCACCTTGAGTTGTGAGAAATGCAAGGGATAGAATGTTACAATAAACATATAACTGATAATTTGCCTTATCAGTTTCAGCTGTTCAGAGTGAATATGGCCAGATGTCTTTAGTAAATAACATCTCTTCCCTTGTAAAGCATTTGGCTTGATTCTAGCATTGATGTTTAGATGGATCTTCACTTGTTAAGATACATTTGGTAAGAATGTATCTGCCCCACTCTTCATTTGTCTAACTTTGTTTCTCGTGAATAATAGGCAGTCTTTTCTTCTTGGGACAAAGTCTGAAAACCCCTTAAGATAATTGAAACGGAGGACCTTGCAATGTTGCATGTGATATTTTGGGCAGTATTATCAATTTATTATATTTTTCAGCTGTCTTTATGTACACAATTGCTTGCTTATACTTTAGCTGTAACTACAGCATTTCAGATAAAAACCTTGAGTGATTTTGATACAATGCATGGTTGGTTTCAGTGCTCTAAACCCATGTTGACTAGGCAGCCAAAAATAGCACATTGTCAAGATTTAAAATAAGCTCACAGCAAAATGCTTCTTTAATACCTTTGTATGCTTGGATTCTCTCCCCTCTTAAGATACAGGAAGAAAAGGAATGAGTTAACAAAAGGTGAGGAGATACACCTTCCTTCTACTTTCATTAATCACACACTAGAGTAACAGGGGAGGTTCCAATTCCAAGACTGGTGTCACAATCCCAAACCCAAATTTTCAACCTTTTTTCTTGGAAAAAAAGGTGAACATTTTACTCTTTGCATTAGTTATATCATAACATTTTTAAGGGGGGGGGAGATGCATTTTTTCTGCCATAGAAGTAAGTAGAGGAAAACTCACTTGCTTAATTTGTGTGTGATAGCAATTGAAAATAAAGTCACAAGATCAAGTTCTCAAAAAGGTAATGGCAAACTCAAAAACTCAAATTCTAGAAAGTGAAACAACTCTATGCAACCAGGACAAGACAATATTTAAAAGCAAAAACAAATTGGCTAAAAGTATGCGCTGCAACATAGCATTTCCCAGGAATGATAGACCAGAGATTTTATGGTCCCAAGGCAATATGGTTATTGTTTCAGGAATTTTGTGTGTGTGTGCAAAATTCTGACTTCCATATAAAACTAATGGCAACCATGACTCCAGGCCAGTTGGACTAGCAATTTTTACCTAAGTGAGAACTGAGAGTACTTTATATCCACAGGGTACTTGAATAATGATTTATACTGTAGATAAGTTTGAAATTAAAAATAAACAATACATTGTTATAAATTAATTGTATTACTTTTTCTTATTTAAAAAGAAATGTGCTTTGCCTCCACAGTTAAAATATAAATAAGATATATATTAATGTTAGTACATATTCATATAAATCTCAATATTCAATAATCTCTCAATATTCAACTACATTCCCATCTACCAAGAAACAAACAGCCGGGGATGAAACATGCTAATTGTGCAAGAAGAAATGTTTTTTGAATTTGAAGGATTCCCTAAAATGAGCATGTAAGTCACACTTTCCTTACAACTCTGTCCTCCATATGAGGGAATAGACTACATGTATTCCCACAGAGCATCCAAAGAACAGGTGGGAGGCATTGTGCCCTTCCTATCAACTCCAACAAACTCCTATCTTTGTGGAAGCTACATTTATGATAGGCTACTCCCAGCAGCAGCAGCCTTAAAAAGAGAATTCATTCCCCAACTTTCCAGCATCTATAATAGTACCTACACATATGAAGAAAGCACCAAGAATTTTGGAATCACTCCTCGGGTTATAGATTTCTAAACAGGACGGAGGACTATTTGGTGACGGGACGCGTTAAAAATATTTACATATTTAAGAAACTTTATATGGTCTCCCAACTCTCTCTCTCAGCCAGTCCGGGTGACTCACTTCCATTAAGCCTGAATACAGCGAGTAGGCTGAGTAGGTAACCAAGAAACCACAAATGGAGCAGAGTTGACCGTGGAGCTGCCCATAGGACAGCGGCCAGTTGCCCTTTTTCCTCGACTCTCGTGTTTTATGTGACACCATTACTCTGGCGCCCAAAACTGCAAAAAAAGGCAAGATTGCGCGGAAAGCTCTTCGCTTCGGAGACAGAAGTTGAGGAAGGGCAGCCCACACATAAACACTTCTAAGGGGAAGAAGAACAGTCCTCCGCGGGCCCCACAACGGCACAAAGAGAGCCGTTTGCCTCCGGCCCCCCCCCCCCGCCCGCC